>MCJB01028880.1:0-44716 GCA_002018475.1 Nicotiana obtusifolia | reverse complement strand
CCCCCCCCCCCCCTAATTTCTCTTTAAGATTCCTCATCCAAATGCCAAAATTGAAGATAGATTCATGGAATATAATCAAAACCACATGGAAAACAATTACCCAATCCATATGGTGAATATCGACACTCAAACCGAACATGATGAAAACGGACGACAAACCTATGCGAACGCGTCCACACTCTTGCGAATGCGAAGAGGAACTTCCCCTAGCTCCTAGCTGAAACTCAATCATGAACAATCACATGCGAACGCGATGAACTAACCTCTCAACCCTTCACGAACGCGCTCCTCCTTCCGTGAATGCGACGAATAAACCACCAGCAGTTCCCTAATACTCTACGCGATCGCGTCATTTCCTTGGTGATCTCGAAGAAGGCCTGAATCACTAGAAGCAACAGAGAATAAGCTACGCAAAACATGAGGAAAAGGGTTCGAGATCAATCCAAAACTGACCCCGAGCCCCTCGGGACCCTGTCCGTACATACCAACAAGTTCTAAAACATAACACAGACCTACTCGAGGCCTCAAATCACACATAACAACATCAAATCCACGAATCGCGCCTCAAATCATACTTAGTGAACTTTTGAACTTTCAACTTCCAAAACTCGTGCCGAACCATATCAAATCAACTCGGAATGACCTCAAATTTTGCATACATGTCCTAAATGACATAAGGAAGCTATTCCAATTCCCGTAACCGCAAGCCGAACTCGATATCATCAAAGTCAACTCCTAGTCAAACCTATGAACTTTTCAAACCTTCAAAGCCAACTTTTCCCATTTAATGAAAAAACCTTCAATTAACATCCAAATGCAAATCCAGGCATACGCCCAAGTCTAAAATCACCATCCGGACCTAATGGAACCATCAAAACTTTAGTCTGAGATCAAATATACAAAAGTTAAACTTGGTTAACTCTTCCAACTTAAAGCTTCTAACATGAGATTCATTCTTCCTAATCAATATTGAATCACCTGAAAAACAAAATCGAATATGCACAAGTCATAAATACATCATATGAAGCTACTCAAGACTTCAAACAGCTAAACGGCATGCAAATGCTCAAAACGACCAATTGGGTCATTACATCCTCCCGCACTTAAACATATGTTCGTCCTCGAACGATCCAGGAGTTGTCCCAAAGCCATCAAATCACTGCATGAGCTCACGATACACATACCCTTGTGTGATCCCGTGTCACCCCAATCCATATAAGTTTGCCAACTCAACATAACTGAAAATTCTTCCTTCAACCTAATCAAAAAACCTTGGAACCTAATTTCCAAAATCTGGAATTCATTATAAGACCCAATTCTCACATCCATACGCTGCATAAGTCTGAACAAACTATACCAAGACATAACCATAACCCAAGGTGTAATCACATGATATACCACAACCCAAATACTCACAATAATAACTTCTGACTACAATATCAGCCCAAAAACGAATCTGGTACCGATAGAAAACCTCATATCTAATAAAACCTCGTTCAAGACCTACGTACACTGCCAATGATGAAAGAAACACGTCGAAACTCATAATCACTCATCAGATCAACAAGTCTGGAGCTCTCGCGTCCAAGAAGGACTATTGCCAAATTCTAAGCGGAAATATGGTATCATTCTCCCAAACGTTCCTCATCCCAATACGATGGTGCAAATCTCAGGTCTAGAAATCTCATATCTGCCAATACAAGCAGCCTATCTAATAAGATACACCAGAATCCAAATGGACCCCCATACAACACGGTCCGTACACCAACAAGTTAATTCAGACATGAAAGATAATAGTAAGAAAGTTAAAATTAAAAAAAAAGTTACTAAGCTAATTAAGCAGGCAAGTTAATTTTAACATCTTTCTATTAACTATTTTCAACAAAGTGAAAGCAAAATACACGAAAAAAGCATAAGGAGTTACATCTCAGCACTGTACCGTAGCAGCGCGCAACCTAATCAAATCATATCAATCCACATAGGGTAGGCATCAAGACATAATGCTCAGGCTCACTAATCACATGTGCGTCAACATGAAGCATACTAGAGTGCAAAAATATAATGGTGGGAAGATGAAACAATACTAAGAAGGACAAGCACAACTACAATGCAATAAACAAACGAACATCACGAGGACTATCTCTCCCATAACGCCATAAGGCCTATGTAGAATTACAACATGCGTGCGAATAATCATATATCACTCACAACCCATCATAGCATAAGAGAGAAACACATAACATTGACCAAGGCGCGAATAACATCCATTCAGCCCGATGATATACATGTGGTAACAGTTGCGCAAGAGCAAGCAAATCCGATATGATATAGAATACACATTCTCATTAGGCTAATAAATTATCCCGAAACCAAATTTGATCGTTCCCAAACAGGTAAATAACCTTCCAAATGTCCATAGCAACCTTTCCATAACACATACCATCAATTATCCAATCCTCAACATTTCTTCACAATTCGCAATCAAGGAATAGTCTGCCTATGAGAACATCTATTCTCTGGATCTCATGAATACCAGAATCTCCATATCCGATCTCAACACCGCTACTCAAATGGTGGATACGTCACTCGTATTCCATCATCATATAGAAAAATACCCACAAGTCAAAACCCAATGCACCTGCCAATAGACACTCTCCTGCGGCGACATCAAATAGTGCCATCATTCTCTTAAACACCTGAAATCGTCTGTTTCATCAAGAACTCATATCCTTCTCTTCAAAACTAAGCCACAACCTTGAACTCGCAATTTCCAATCCTACACGGCGCACCGCCACTAACATGCTAACTTGTGAAAATACGAACATCCCATAATTGACTTTGAACCACAAGAAAGTTGAACATCTCATCAACCGAGAGCCTTTCATTTAATTCAATCCAGGAGAACATCACCACACACAATATATCTTCTGTACCTATAGAAAGCATCAACTCCGGGTCGTAGCCATAACCATGGTGAATTATTCAGAAATCATTAACACATATTCAAATCATCAGAACTAATCTCCTCTAACTCAACCGAGTCATGCAGACTGCCAACCAGAAAGTAATTCAATCTGATATGCTCACTCTAAAAGAACCTTCTGCGAATTCAAAGTCGTTTCTTGCATCTCTCTAATATTGCCACGTAGAACCATTGACATAGAAGTACTGCATATCTAGTCACCATTCACTACCAATCTCAAGCCCTATTCATTCAAAAACTCAGGAGTTCTAAAATGCAACATAAGATCTAGAACTCATCAGAACCTTCTTAATAATCACTCACCTTAATATGATCTTCAATGAACAACCAATATGCACCGAGCATCCCACGTTTCACCAGCACTTGGCTATTGAAAGAAACAACCGAGCAATCTGTCAGCCTAAAAACTAATACAACGCATGACCATGCATTACGATTGTCAATAGCAGACTCCCCCACCTAGCTCGAAGCCATAGAACACATTATTGGTAATCCATAGTACCGTATCTTCACAATTGCCCGTATCCCACATTGCTATTTAGCTAAATTCTTCAAAAACTCATGTAATACTAGTCATAGAACACTCCGAAGACTCTACCAAGCGCATACCCACCCTTGCAATAGTCAAGCAAACTTCCCCAAATGCTCTGAAATGATAATATATTCATTCCACCGAATGGAAACCTCATACGAAATACATGATCCAAACTCATCACATAGAAAATAACACTCCAGTTTTACTCAAATAAAAACCTTACCATGAACCCACCATAATCCCAACAAGTAGGCCACCAGCCAGCCTTCCCAAGTCTATAATTACCAACCAGATACAGGAATCTGCTTCGTACCACAAATGAACGACTGAAAGATCAATCAGTGCATCTACTCCCAAGACTAGAAAGCACCTCGCAATGATAATCAGGAATCCATAGCCCTTCATAATCTATTTGTAGCATCACAACCATCGAAGTATAACTAATATCGTATGCGCAACATTGCATATGAACGAATAGGAAGAATCAACATCGCAGGTTTCAAGCCGAAACGAGGTCGCACTAGGAAAGAAAGAAGAGAAATTTTTCCCTAAATGCCCTGTAGCTTCCCGAAGATAGGTACGTACGTCATTATACCAATCTGCAAGACTCTACTAGACACTTGCTCATGACTCATACAACCTACTAATATAGTGCTCTGATATAGACTTGTCATGACCCAAAATCCACTAGTTGTGAGAGCACCTAACCCAACCGGCTAGGTAAACCAGCTAACAGTTAACACAATCCAAATGCGATTACAACAACAATAACAACTAAGTGTAATCCCATAAGTGGGCTCTGGGAGGGTAGGATGTACACAGGTTTTCCCCTACCCTGAAAGGGCATTGAGACTATTTCCGGTAGACCCTCAGCTAAATAAAAGACAAAAAAAGGTAGCCAGTAGTAGCAAGACAATATATTTAGAAAACTAAAACCAAGATAGCAATAGAGACTATGAAAGAAATACTGATAGCAAGTAACAACAATACAAGGTATGTTGTAATAGCAAACTAAAGAAGTACCGGTGGCAAGTAACAGTACAAGATAAGCGATAATAGCAATTTAAGGATAAAAGGGGCACCATACTAACAATAATACTATTGAACTAGTGAAGACAAAGAGAAACGTTCGACTACCCACTAACCTTATACCCTAATCCTCAATATCCACACCTTCCTATCAAGGGTCATGTCCTCAGTCAGCTCACACTGTGTCATGTCTCACTTGATCACCTCTCCCCAAGACTTCTTTAGTGTACCTCTACCCTTACTTTTACACCACAAGGCTAACCTCTCATACCTCCTTACTAGGGCATCTGTGCTTCTCCTTTTAATATATCCGAACCATCTCAGCCTCGCCTCTCGCATTTTTTCCTCCACAGGGGCCACTATCACCTTGTCTCGAATAACTTCATTCCTAATTCGGTCTAACCTAGTATGCCCACACATCCATCTCTATGTCCTCATTTCAGCTACTTTCATCTGTTGGACATGGGAGTTCTTGACTAACAACACTCTACCCCATACAACATAGTCAGTTTAACCACTACCTTGTAAAACATACATTTAAGTCTCAACGGCACATTTTTATCACACAAGACACCATAAGATAGCCTCCACTTCATCCACCCTACTCCGATACGATGTGTGACATCCTCCTCAATCTCCCCATCTTTCTGAATTATAGACCCAAGGTACATGAAATTTTCTCTCCTGGAAATGACTTGCGTATCAAGCCTCACATCTCCGTATGCTTCCGGGGTAACACCGCTGAACTTGTAATCCAAGTATTCTATCTTGGTGTGCAGGTGGAGGTGGAATCAACATCACAACCTCTACATGAAGAGGCCCCGCCGTCTCAACCCAATCTATGCGGGTGGAAGTGTATTCACAATCAAAATCTCTACATAAAGCGGCCCTGCTGCCTCACCCCAATGTGTGCGGGTGGAGGTGTATTCACAATCACAATCTCTACACAAAGCGACCATGCTGCCTCACCCCAATGTGTGCGGGGTGGATGTGTGTTCACAATCACAATATCTACACAAAGCAGCCCCGCCGCCTCACACTAATGTGTGCGGGTGAAGGTGTATTCACAATGCCAAACTTCGGATTCCCAAAACTATAATAGTTCGTACAAGAGATTTCTTTTCAAAGCATCTGTTTGGAACCTTTGGCCTACAAGTATAAGCTCATAAGATTTCATCATGTGAGAAATAAGAATTAGATCATATTGATTTCATACAAACTTTTCTTCCCAAAAGGGGTATAACATAATTACATCAAAATAGAAAATCATTAACACATGAGGGTTCAGACACGTTGTGCAATTTGAGAATCAATTTACTAGCTTGAATATCCCACCTCAATAGTGTTTCAAGTTCGAACTTCACACGATAGAGATTTGTAAGAATTAAGGAATTTGGATACTATAAGAAGAGTTTAGGCTTCATACCTCGAAAGTGCCTTCCGTGGTGTAACAATAACGTCCCGACACTCCTAACGATGCCAATCTATAGAAGAGGGTAGAATGACAAGCATGATTAGAGGAATTCATATGGAAAGAGCTGCTACAATGACAACCCAACCTTTCCTCAACCAATTCCACAACAAAACCACCCAAGGTTGACACGCAACTTCCCCATAACCCCTATTAGCACATGCATGTGATATGTCTACTCTCATCACCCATAACCAACCAAAAATTCGAAATTTGAGAATTGGGGGAAGAAATTCTTATCATTTAGAAACCCTAGCAAGTTTCTTTTTGATGAAATTCCAAGGCTTGATCTAAGTTGAGTAGTGAAATCCTTGAATCCTTCCCTTTCTCTCTCTAGAATTGTTCTCTCCTCACTCTAAAATAACAGATAACCCCTCAAATATGACCCCTAAGGCTAGATTAAACAAAATGGGGTATGGTTATAAAATTAGAAAAATGAAGCCCCGATGATGCGACCGCATAACACTTTTGCAGTATGCATAATGGACCGCATAATGTTCCTCTGAAACTGGATACTTTTGTGCAGGTATGTGATAGGTCCGCCAATTGGAGGCCAATTCTGCGGTTGCATAATGGACTGCAGAGCCTCCTTCCCAAATTTCTCATGTTGGTTCTACGACGGATGTGCGTCACGCGAAATGATTATGCGATCAAATAATTGACCGCAAAATAACTTCCAAAATTTACCCATTTCTCTGCTTCACTCTGCGGCAGATCTGCGGTCGCACAATGGACCGCAGAAACACCCTGTTCTACAATATTTTTTCCTCAACTCCCCAACGCACTGTTCAATCCAAAAAGTCCGTACCGCAGTGAGCTTGCTACCTCGGCACCACGAAACTTGGAGGTTTAGGTGATGTCATATGGGGCCTTACATCCTCCCCTACTTAGGATCATTCATCATCAAATAGGGGTCAAATCTGCCATTAGCATATATTGTTGTTCAACTGTTACTTCACACTCCAGCAATTCCAAAGGTTGACTAGCTCTCTAAATTTCCAGAAATTTTGGAAGAGTCTCCCTTATAACTGGGCCTATCCACCCATCAGAGAATTCCAGCAACCAATCCTAACAATATAACCGTACCACAACGATGTGACACAAACAAAGAAACAACACCAACCACAATATCATAATCATTATATTACCAAAAAAAAAAATCCTTAACAGTAATTGTACAAGTGAAACATAATTCATATAAGGTAGACTATTAACATTTTCATAGAACACAACTACCTAAATGCATAATTATTCAAACAAATGAGGGTACTTCCCATTCATCTCTTCCTCGGCCTCCCAAGTGGCCTCTTCAACTTGTTGGTTTTGTCGTAGCACTTTCATGGAGGCAATCTATTTGTTTCTCAGCTTTCAGATTTGACTGTCAATAATGGCAACCGGAATCTCTTCATAAGTCCATTCCTCATTACCCTCAATAGTCTCAACCGGAACAATAAGTGACGGATTTCCAACCACCTTCTTCAACATGGATACGCAAAACACTGGGTGCACTAAAGACATCTCTAGAGGTAGTTCCAGCCTGTAACCCACCTGACTAATCCGCTGAATGATCTTGTACGGTCCGACATACCTCGGACTCAATTTCCTTTTCTTACCAAACTGCATTATACCCTTCATGGGAGAAACCTTCAAAAATACCCAGTCATCTTCTTTGAACTCCAAATCCCTGCAAAACACATCTGAATAGGGCTTCTGATGACTCTGTGCAGTCCTCAACCGATCCTTAATGATCTTAACCTTCTCCATTGCCTGATGCACAAGGTATGGCCCTATCAACTCTGCTTCCCCAATCTCGAACCACCCAATACGAGATCTACATCTCTTACCACACTAAGTCTCGAACATCACCATCTGAATGCTAGCATGATAGCTGTTGTTGTAGGAAAAATCTATGAGCGGCAAATGATCATCCCAGCTACCCTTGAAGTCAATAACACAAGCGCGTAAGATATCCTCAAGCATCTGAATAGACCGCTCTACCAGCCCGTCGGTCTGTGGATGGAAAACTGTACTAATATTCACCTGAGTACCCAAGCCTTGCTGAAATTTATTCCAAAAATTAGCCGTAAACTGTGCCTCCCAATCAGAAATGATAGAAACTGGAGTGCCATGCAACTGGACTATTTCCTTCATATACAACTGAGCATACTATTCTTCTGTGTCGGTAGCCTTACCAGGTAAGAAGTGTGCTTATTTCGTGAGTCGATCCACAATCACCCAAATCGAATCGAACTTGCGAGTTGATCATCTCCCATTTTCACATCAGAATTTGTATGTTCTGTGCCAACCCACTGGACCTTTGGTGTTCAGCCTTCACTTGTTGACAATTTGGACATCTTGCCAAAAAGTCCGCTACGTTCCTCTTCATATCATTCCACAAGTAGACTTCCTTGAGGTTATGACACATCTTTGTAGAGCCTGGGTGCACGAAGTACCTGGATGCATGAGCCTAGGTCATAATTCTTTCTTGGAGACCATATGTATTTGGAGTTACCTTAGCGTACCATCATCCATGCTGATAACGTACCATCATCCATGCTGGGAGAAAAAACCATAGTCTTATGTTTATGAATCTCCTCCTTCATTTGTACAAATAATGGATCGTTGCATTGCTTCTCCTTGACTTCCACAACAAGCGATGATTTTGTCCTATTTTGCACAACCACCGCTCCTTCACTAGTGCCCGCAAGACGAACTCCAAAACTAGCCAACCGATTAACCTCCTTGGCCAAATGCCTTGGTTATGCCTCCAAGTGAGCCAAACTGCCAATAGAATTCTCGCTAACAGCATACGCCACAACATTAGCCTTCCCCGGATGATATAGAATATGTCGTAGTCTTTGAGTAACTAAAGACATCTTCTCTGCCTCAGATTCAATTCCTTCTGCTTGAAAATATATTGTAGGCTCTTATGGTCTGTATATCCACATGGACCCATACGAATAACAAAGCCAAATCTTCAATGCAAAAACCATCGCCGCAAGCTCTAACTCGTGTGTTGGATAGTTCTTCACATGATTCTTGAGTTTCCTAGAAGCATAAGCGATCACCTTGCCATGTTGCATCAATACACACCCTAGTCCTATTCGTGAGGCATCATAATATACCACCAACCCATTTGTACCCTCTGGTAGTGCCAACATCAATGATGTAGTCAATCTTGATTCCCACAAACTGCTTTCAAAGTATCTGACCGTTGGAACTTAACCAGATTTTGCGTCAATTTTGTCAATGGAGAGGCAAGGGTAGAGAACCCCTCCAAAAATTTCCTTTAAGGTTGTAGGTCTAGACCAATTCTTCACCGCTGCAATCTTCTGAAGGTCAACCTTAATTCCTTCTCTAGAGATGACATGACCTAAGAATGTGACAGATTCAAGCAAAAATTCACATTTCAAAAATTTCGCATACAACTGGTGTTGATATAGAGTTTCCTAAACTGCCCTGAGATGATCAGCATGGTCCTCCCAACTTCGTGAATATACCAGAATAACGTCAATGAAAACTATCACAAAAGAGTCGAGCAACGGCTTGAAAGATCGGTTCATAAGATCCATAAAAGCTGCCGAGGAATTTGTTAAACCCGAAAGACATCATTAGAAATTCAAATTGTCCATGCCGGGTTCTAAAAGCTGTTTTCGGAATATCCTGCTCCCAGATTTTCAATTGGTGATACCCGGATCTCAAATCAATTTTGGAGAAGTACTTAGCACCCTGCAATTCATCAAACAATTCATCTATCCTTGGAGTGGGTACTTATTCTTGATCGTGGACTTGTTGAGCTGCCGATAGTCAATACACATTCTCAGTGACCCATATTTCTTCCATACAAAGAGAACTGGTGCTCCCCAAGGTGACACACTTGGCCGGATGAAACCCTTCTCGAGCAAGTCCTTCAGTTGTTCCTTTAGTTATTTCAATTCTGCTGGTGCCATTATGTAGGGTTAAATAGATATAGGTTGTGTGCCAGGCATCACATCAATCACAAAATCAATCTACCTATCTGGTTAAATCCTAGGGAGCTCATCTGGAAAGACCTTCGAAAATTCGTTCACAATGGGCACAGATTCAAGTGTAGGTGCCTCAGCATCGGTGTCCGTAACTGGACCAAATGGTAAATACACCCCTTGTTGATCATCTTCATGGCCTTGAGGTACGAAATAAAACTACCCTTTGGCACCACATCATCCCCCTTCCATTTAATAACTGGCTCATTAGGAAATTAAAACCTAACAGTTTTGGTTCGGCAATCAATCTTGGAAAAACACGAATAAAGCCAGTCCATCCCCATTATTGTATCAAAATCAACCATCCCCAACTCAATGAGATAGGCCATGGTATCCCGACCATGCACCATGACGACGAATTCCCTATAAACCCGCACGGCCACAATAGACTCACCAACCGGAGTAGATACAAAGAACGCCTCTGAACCTTTTCCGGTTCTATCCCAAATTCCATAGCAACATAGGGAGTGGCATATGAAAATGTGGAACCGGGATGAATAAGAGCATATACATCATGAGATTGGACAATCAATATACACGTGACAACATCCGGAGAAGCCTCCGAATCTTGCGCCTCCTCATAGCATAAAACCTGTTGGGCCCTCCTGAACTGGGTGCCCACCACTAGCTGCACCACGCCCTGCGGGCGCCGGAGTGCCTCGAGCTGGGGGAGGTGTTGCAGATGTTGTAGCTGCAGAACTGGCTAGCTGCGTTGTACCCCTACCCACACTATGGCGGGACGAACGGTAATCCCTCCTTATGTGACCCCTGATACCGCACCCGTAGCATATGGGATGGTCTAGGAAGCAGGCCCCAAAATGCATCTTCTCACACCCAGGGCATGGGGACCTCCGCTACTACTGAAATATCCCTCCATGCCGACCTTGTTGGTAGGATCCCTTGTTGCCCTGACTTGGCCCGAAATGGCTCCACTGCTGCTGACTGGGCCTTGATGGCGGTCACTGTTTAAAGATTGAGCAAAGGATTAGTATGGCCTTGATGACCCTCCCCTAAATGCTAACCTGCCACCACCATCGGAAGTACCACTAAAGTTGCTCGCCGACCGGGCCTTGTTGCCACCCTCTCGCTCCATTCTATTCTTTGGTTTGCGGGTATTTTTGGCTTGAGAAAATGCTTCCATCTTACCATAGTTAATATCCAAACTCAAAGCAGCTGTAACCGGCTCATTAATAACCAAGGGGCTGAGGCCCCCCCATACCGGGCAACATGTAGATGGCATACTTGGACATGCACATGAACCTCATATGATACTCCCACACACTCATGCTACCTTGTTTCAGACTCTCAAACTCGGTGGCACCGGCTGCCTTAGTCTCAGCAGGCAAGAAAAGATCAATGAAGGCGTCGGCAAACTCACTCCACCTCGCCGGAGGGCTACCCTCCTCACGGGACTCTTCCCATATCTCAAACCAAGAATAGGCCACCTCTTTTAGGCGGTAGGAGGCCAACTCCACTCCCTTTCTCTCAGTAGCACGCATTACTTGGAGAGTCTTGTGTATCTCATCAATAATGTCCCGGGGGTCCTCCTCAGGATTAGTACCTGTGAACACCGGAGGAACCAACTAAAGAAACCTGTTTACCCTAGAACTAGCAGAATCCCCTGACTGACTAGAAGAGGTAGGTACAACATTCGATCTTTGGGCCTGGGAAGCCACTATATGAGCCAACATCTGTATGGCTTCCCTAAGATCCCCATCAGAAAAAAAAATTAGGAGCGGAAGTTGGGCTTGGAGGTGGAATAGCTGCACCCTCAGTAGAAGTAAGGATTGGTGCAATCGGAGCAGGAGTAGTAGAATCAGGCGTTGTTGTAGCTGGGAAAATATACTCACCCCTCGGGCGCTCACCCGCATCATCAGGTATAGAATCAACTGCCACTCCTGGGGTGGTAATGGCTCCTTGACCAGTTCTTGCTTTCTTCCTAGGCGCCCTATACTGAAAATTAGAGCAATGCATGAGTTAGAGGAAGAACACACCGATAAGAATGACTCTACTAGACACAACTCTGAGACATCCTAGGACACTTTAAAATCATAGGCTGTAATATCAAGCTTGTCATGCCCCGACCCTAGGGGAGCGCAACCGGCGCTCAATTGAGATATCTCGCCGAGCAAGCCTATAAATTACCTCCGACCCGAACTCCCTCATGATTAAGGAGAAGATATATTTCATTAGTTAGACAATGAGGAGGATCATGTGAACAACATCAATTCATTATCATTAGTTACATCATTTTAAGTCTCAAATACATACACATTCATAGTTTGAAGTGGTACATGCGGTACAAATACAACATTACTTATTTGACCTTCCCAACGCAAACATACTACCCACACTATGTCTACAACCTCTAATATATACAAAGGAGTACAATGATAGTCTCGGTAACAAGGCTCCGCCTATACTTAAAAACTAAATGTACAAGGAGCAAAAGATATACCACCCCGAAATGAAGTGGGGCTCACCAAGTCAGCTGGGAAGAGGGCGCACCGCTATCACTAATCAAAGCCGCCTGTTGTGGAACCACCTGCATCCATTAAAAATGCAGCGCCCCCGGCCAAAAGGGCATTAGTGAATGTCGAATAGTACAAGTATGAAAACCTAACACCCCCTTCAAGGATTAGAAGTGCCACACGAATGTGACGAATCATGGAAGGAATAAAAGAGCTTAAATAGCCGTTAAAAACCATAGCAAATTAATTTAAAACTTTCAATAACATTTATAAAATTCTTGTTAGGAATCCTCTATATGATCACTACCACCATGCCACAATATCTACACAAAGCGCCCATGCCGCCTCACCCTAATGTGTGCGGGTGGAGGGGTTATCACAATACCACAATCTCTACACAAAGCTGCCCCGCCGCCTCACCCCAATGTATGCAGGAGGAGGTGTATTCACAATGACAATCTCTTCACAATGCCACACTTTGAATTCCAAAAAAGATGATAGTTTGTACAAGAGATTTATTTTCAAAGCAGCTGTCTGGCACCTTTGTCCTTAACAAGTTTAAGTTCATAAGACTTTATCATGTGAGAATTACGAATTTGATCACATTGATTTCGTACAAAGTTTTCTTCCCAAAACGGATATAACATAATTAAGTCAAAATAGAAAATCAATTTACTAGCTTGAATATCCCACCTCAATAGTTTTCAACTTCGAACTGCACACGATGGAGTTTTGTAAGAATTCGGGAATTCCGATACTAGAAGAAGAGTTTAGCCTGCATTCATCGAAAGAGCCTTCTGTGGAGTAAAATTAAGGTCCGACACTCCTAACGATGCCAATATATAGAAGAGAGGAGAATTACAAGCATGATTAGAGGAATTCGTATGGCAAGAGCTGCTATAATGACAACCCAACATTTCCTAAACCAATTCAACAAGAAAACCACCTAAGGTTGTCCAACAACTTCCCCACAACCCCTATTAGGCCATGCATGTGATATGTCTACTCTCATTACTAATAACCAACCCAAAATTCGGAATTGGAGAATTGGGGGAAGAATTCTTACCTTTTAGAAACCCTAGCAAGTTTCTTTTGATGAAATTCCAAGGCTTGATCCAAGTTGAGTAGTGAAATCCTTGAATCCTCCCCTTTCTCTCTCTATAATAGATCTCTCATCTCTCTAAAATAACTGATAATCCCTTAAAAATGACCCCTAAGGCTAGATAAAATGAAATGGGGTCCGGGTTACCAAATTAGAAAAATCAAGCCCCGATGCCGAATTGTTGTCACATATGCGACCGCATAACACTTCTGCGTTCCGCAAAATGGACCACATGCTGGTCCTCGGGAATTGGGCACTTCTGTGCCGGTATGCAATAGGTCTGCGGTCCGCATACTAATTCTACAGTTGAATAATAGACCGCAGAACCTCCTTCTGAAATTGCTCATGCTTGTCCTGTGATGGATGTGCGGCCCGAGAAACGACTATGCGGTCGCATAATTGACCACAAAATAACTTCAAAAATTTGCCCATTTCTCTTCTTTACTCTACGGTGGATCTGCGGTCTGCAAATCAGTTTTGGGGTCACATAATGGACCGCAAAAACACCCTATTCTGGAACAAATTTTCTTCACTCCAAAGAATCCGTACCGCGACGAGGTTAATTTTTACAAACCTCAAATAAAATAGCCTACCTTAGCACCAAAACCCCGAGTTTTACGTGATGTTTTACGGGGCCTTACAGTATGCTTGCCTCGTGAACTAAAAAGTAGTAAAGTCGACCCCGCTCGACTCCACCAAAGAAAAAGTACGCAAAATCTGGTGACACAGATCCAAGAAACACAAAGCATCCTCAGAAGCCCCTTCGCGAAACTGGGGAGGGAGGAGTGTATAAAACCTCTCCAAACTCTTCTACCCCTCAACAGACATGATAGGCCCTACCTCAGGTTGAACTGCAACTACATGCCATGCCGACATAAATCCTAGTGTCATATAAGCATGATCTAGATCCTCTGGTGTACCGATGGCGGGAGACTAAGCTCCTCCCCAAGCCTGTGAAGTAGTTGGTGTAACTGGAATCAACCTTCTTGGGCCAAGCTCCCAAACATAGTTATGAAGTCAGCCAAGGTTTGTTGGAGCCTTGGTGTGGCAATAGGCCCCTTAGGTGCCCGAGTGGGGCCCACCTTTTCAATATGATCAGGCTCCTACTCCTCAATTGGAGCTATTGGTTGCTCTACCGCTGCTGCTCTGGCAAGGGTTCTAGGTATCATACGAGCTTCACCCCTACCTCTTCCTCGACCCCGACCTCTAACAGCCCTAGCTTGGGGTACCAGCGCCTGCTCAGCTGCACCTGATGATCATGTCCTCACCATATATGAAAGAATATAAGAGTAAAGACTCAAACTTTTGGATAAACATATACACACGATAATGAACGAAAGAAAGTAATGTTTCATAACAGCCCCGCAACCTCTCAATGATAAGTACAGATGTATCTGTATCGGTCTACAAGATACTTCTAGACTTGATCATGACTCGTAGAACCTATGAATGTAGAGCTCTGATACGAACTACTCATGACCCAAATTCCATCAAAGGGGTCGTGATGGCACTTAACTTTCAAGACTAGGTATGCCCATCACATCAAAAATATAAATTATCAAAACAAAATATAATGAGATTGAATTTAATAATAAAAATGGAAATAGTGATGACATAAGCCAAAATGGCAATACCCAACACAACTTCATAGAAATTGGTAGTACAAGGTCACGAGCTCTAACTGAATACATAAGAACGTCTGACAATAAAATATTGTTCGATTGTAAAATTAACAATATCAACATAAAGGATGAGACTCCAAGGGACTAAGACGTTCATGCAGCACAACAATGAATCCTCGCGTTCATTATATGCACTCACTCCCTAAGACTATTGCCTCCAATACCCGGATTTGCAGAAAATGTATAGAAGTGTAGGATGATTACACCATAATTGGTAACCCAGTAAGTATCAAGACTAACCTCGGTAAAGTTGTAATGAGGTCCAATTCATATGAAGCTCACTAGTCAAAGAACCTGAGCAATATAATAATAACTGGCAACATAATATGTAACAGAAGAAAATATCAACAATCTCGTAAGAACATGTGATAACAACTCAACATAGGAGAATCCATCTTCGACAACAAATCATCAAGAAGAAAAAGAGGCATATGATACCATGTCAAATACAACGTGCAACTCATTAAAATACATGACGGAGCTGAAAAAAATCATGTGTATGATAAAAAAAAATATCATCCCGTTTCGTCACATAAATATCATCAAAAGAATCACCTTCCAACCATCACATAACACATCAATAATACCGCCCTTATTTCGCCGCATGTGTATTATCAAGAAATGCCGCCCTTATTTCGCACATGTGCAGACTAGCACCCTTATTATGCCACATTGGAAAACCTGACAAATTGCCACCCGTATTTCGCCCCATGCACATAACAATAATCACAATCGCATGGCAAAGACCTTGTGCCAAGATCCTATCAATTCGCCCAACATGTCCACTTATGCCATAAATTATCACAAAGCAATATGCCAAATTTTCATCAAAAGGGTATAAGCCTGTAATTTATCATCAAGATGCACAAGGACGTGAAAAAAATAAAATGCAGATGGGTGTTCAACATATAAAACATGACGACGGCTAAATCAATTGTAGCAATCAAGTTTATGGACTCACAATGTGATTAAACATGTTACACATAAAATAGATCATCAAATTAAGGCATATTAAAATCCTAAGGTCTAATCTGGTAATAAACCACGCATATCACCCATGTACACACTTGTCACCTCGTGTACACGTCGATTTTCAAATAACACAAATAGGAAAATAAGGGAAAATCCTTAGGGGTATTTTCCCCACACGAGGAAGGCAAGATACTTACCTCAATCAAGTCAAATTAATACTCCAGATATGCCTTTCCTTTAGAAGTCGCCTTCATTTGACACAAATCTAGCCAAAAACGACTCAATAATACCAAACAATGCCAAAGGAATCAATTTCAAATGATAAAGTCCCAATCTTTATCCAATTCCTAAAAGGCCAACTATAGTCTCACACGGGCAAAACCTAAGTCAAGGGGCAGATCCGGACTACCCATAACTCCACGAGTCCAAATATGTGATTAGATCCCAAAACCGAGTCCAAATCCACTCTCAAATCCCAACTTTTCTTTTTTCAAATAGCAGTCAAAACCCCCAAAAATTCCCTTCTAAATTCCATGATTTAGGTGTAAAAATCAATGAAAAGTCAAGACATAATATCAAAATCAAGTGAATATACCTTACCCAATAGACTTTTGTGAAAATCCTCTTAAAAAATTACCACTCACAAAGTTTAGGGCTCAAAATATAATAAAATGGGTCTAGGTCTCGAAATGCTCAACTAATAACCAGGTAGAGATGTCGAATTTGTGGCTTGAGGTTCGGAAATGCCACCTCCGCAGATGTTACTTTGAGCATGCAAATTTAAACCCATTTGCAACCAGCAAATGTCGCAAATACGACTCCCAAATACACAATTCGGAAGTTCCGTGCATGCTAGCCAATGTCGCAAATATGACGAGACCTCTTGCAAATGTGAAGTCTCCCATGGATGCCAACATTTACAAATATCATCAGGAGTCTGCTATTGTTGTCCTTCGCAAATACAAGGTCTGTAGCACAAGCAATATTGAAGCTTTACCAATCTACTGCGAAATCTAATTGAGTCTCACCCAAGGCCCTTGGTCCCCACACCAAACATCAACATAAGTACAAAAACCTGATATGAACTTGCTTACAAGCTCGGAACCTAAAAATAATATACAAAGCCACAAATCGAACACCAAAACGCATCATGCATGCTGTAAAACCCAAGAAATTCAATATTCACAACCAAGCATCTAATTCCTACCAAGCCAACTTTAAAAGAGACCAAACTTTGCACACAAGTCCGCAACAACAATTCGAACCCGATAGCCCCAAAGTCAACCCATGGGAAAACTTATGAGATATCTAAACCTTTAAATTGCCATCTTTTTTCAAAAAGCGCCAAAAAATGATCATACGAACCTACGAATCCAAATATGGCCATACGCCTAAGTCCAAATCATGATACAAATTTATTTGAACCATCTACACCCAAATCCTACATTGTTAATATGAAAGTCAAAACCTTAGTCAATTCTTATAACTTAAGCTTCCACCAGTGGAACTAAGCATTCTAATTTACTCCAAGACCTCCCTGGAATAAAACCAAACATCACCGCAAGTCCCAGAATAACAACTAAGCACACAATAAGCATCAAATAGATAATAGCGTTCAAATACACAAAACAATTGGCTGGGTAGTTACATATTCATAGCACATTTTGCTAACTGTCTCCCTATTGTTATGTTTATGCACTGTTACAAGCTTGTTGTTGCTACACATGTGTTTACTTATTATAATCATTATGGCTCGATGGGTTTCCGCACGTGGATAAATATATGTGGATTAGGTTGCACACCAAAATGATATCAGGTGATGATGTTATATTGGATAGTTTTCCTTGCACTCATTCTGTGTATTTTTTTTCTCCCCTTGTGGGATGGATTCATAACATTATTCTATTAATGTTGTATCCGATGAAATTGTGGGACAGTTCCTTTTTGGTTCTCTTTCCATTATTGATCACGTTCAAATGGTTGCTTGTTTGCACACGGATCTCATCATATGAGGTTCTTGATGGTATTTGATATGGCCAATTATGTCGAGTAGATTTTAATGGGTAAGATGAGGTTATTGGAACTAGTATCAGTGTTATCTGATTTATGTAATGTGTGTTGAAAGAGGAATATCACTAGTTAACTTAGAATTTGGCAAAGGTTCTAAACAAGAGAAAGAGAGCTCCATGACTTATTGATTTGATGGGTGGTTATGAGTTTCTACAAATTTCTTTCATCAATTGAAATATTGCGAGGGTTGGAATATGATATTTTATGTGTCACGAGGTATATTACAGGTTCTAAGTTGAGCAGCTATTGTGGTTGGGAGATATAACTATGGGCACATATGAGTTATACGGTACAGCATGTGATTATGTCTTGGTAATACATTTATGGTTTTTTACAACTTGTTGAGATTGATACAGTGTCTATATATAAGAATCGAATCTTACTGAGAGCTATGGAAGTTATAATTTGGTTCTAAAGATTGCAAGCTAAGGTTGAAGGGAGAATTTTCAGTCAGGATTGTATTAATGGATTATGTGAATGGAGGTGATGTGTTATGCATTGATTTTGCCAATTCTTGAATGACTCTTGGCACATTCAAGGATGACCGTATGTTTAAGTAGTGGAGAATGTAACCTCCTAACCGGCTATTTGGAACTTTAGCATTTCTTTCGGTGATTAGAGACTTTGAGTAGCTTCACATTATACATTATTACTCGCGTATATGGTGGTTTTTGATTTTTGAGAAGTTTGGAGTTGAGTTGGGAGAGTCCGTAAGCTTAAGTTGGAAGGGTTAACCAAGGTTTGATTTTGGAGTAAACGAACATGGATTTGTGTCTTGATGGATCCAATTGGTTTGTATGGTTATTTTGGAATTAGGCATATGTTCGAATTTTTATTTGGAGGTTTCTAGGTTGATTTGGCTCCAATTGTAGAAAGTTGAGAAATTTGAAGGTTTGGAAAGTTCATAAATTTGACCTGTAGTTTAGTTTGATGCCGTCGGGGTCAGATTGTTATTCCTGAAATTTGAATCGGTATGTTTATCATTTGGGCCTTGTGTGCAAAGTTTGGGTTCACATCAGATTGGTTAGGCTTAAATCGAACGTTTGTTGGAAGTTGGATGTTTATGAACTTAAGAGATTGATCTTGATTGGCGATTCTTGGTTTTGATGTTAATTACCGTGCTTGGATCCTTTGGATTAGTTTGAGTGATATATTTGGAATTCTTGGGTGAGTTTCGTGGTGGTTTTGAACCACTTTCGCTTGTGATTTCATTACCTGTGCTGGTGCACCGCGTCTGCAGAGTATTAGTCGCAAATGCGAGGTCGCACCTACGTGCGAGGCCTTCGCATATGCAAAGATAGTGAGGCGAGGGGTTGGCCGCTTCCGAAGGAAGATGGGTCGCAGGTGTAGAGCCGTACTTGCTTGATTGAGGAATTGCGCTTCTGCACTTTTAGAGCCACACTCGCAGATGCGACTAAGAGGCTGCTGATGCGATGAGGGTCTCTGCTATTGGAACTCGTAAGTGTGAGCTGGAGTCCACAGGAGAGAGAATGTATGGATGAATATTATATAAGAGGGCTAGCTTCATTGTTTCACATTTTGTGAGTGCGAGCTCAGATCGGGGTAATGTTTTAGGAAAATTTCACTTAAGTAATTGTTCTTTGATCGCATTTGATTATTATTAACGATTCTATCTCCGATTTTGACATTTGATTGATTAATCTAAGGAAATTTAGGATTTTTGTCTGCACTTTAAGAGAGTGTATTTTGGGGGGTTTGAGTACTGATCTGGACTCAGTTTTTTAAGCTAATTATATATTTGTACTGGGGAGGTTGTGAGTCATTGGATTTTGGTATTGGTTTCAGATTTTGGGCACGTGGGCCTGAATTAACTTTTGTTTGACTTTTTATAATTTCTTCGAAGATCAAAGCTTTGTGGATTGGGATCCCTTACTATAGCATTGTTGACTTCATTGGAAGATGTTTGGTTTAGATTTGCATGATTGGAGGAAGGAATCAAGGTTTTCGAGGTTGAAGACTAGGCCGAAGAGGTATGTATCTAGCCTAAGCTTTGTTTGAGGGTAATTTCCTTGTTGGCTATGATATTCATTACATGTTGGGGGTGACGTATATGCGAGGTGACAAGTGTATATGCGTGCACCGGGGTTATTCATGATCCAGATAGATCTTAGGCTATTATATGCCTTGTTTTCCATCATGCTTCTCTAATACCATGTTTCCTCCATTTATATGCGTACGTGAGCTATTATCCATGTTAGAAATAATTTCTAGGCTATTTTCTTATCTATTAGACATGATGGTACAGCTACTCTTGCTATGTTGAGCTATTTGCCTTAGCTGCAGCCATACATTTCAGTCATGATATTATTTTCGCATGTCATATCTCTGTCTCTGTGCATTTTTTATATGATATCTCTAATGTTGTTGGTGTCCTTGTGCATAACACGAGTTTGAGTTAAATTGTGGCGCGTTGATATACTCAGTGTGGTATGTCGTATGTTTTTGTGAGATGTTGGAATACGGAGACTTGAGCGGATTGATGACTGGTCTTGGGCCATAGAGTCATGTTGGTATTGATAATGAGGTGATGCGTGTGCCATACCCCATATTGGGCTGAATGGTTTTGATAGTGAGGTGATGCATATACAAGGCCCCATATTGGGCTAATTGATATTGGTCGTTGACTTAGATTCGATCAGCACTTAAGATTGGACCAGCCCCTCCAGAGTCAGGTATAACCTATGGGTGCAGGCACACGGGTAATTTATGTGCTTGGTGAGGGACTTATGTCAGGTACCGTAAAATGTTGTGTGTGTGTGTGTGATGGTTCATGGGCATTTTGTCGGGCACTGTGAGAGTGCTTAGAGTATGATTCATGGGCATTGTGCCATGCACCATGAGAGTGTTGAGAGTATGACTGAGGGGTACTTGTGCTTGGCACTATGAATGTGCCGAGATTATGTTTAATTCATATTGAAACAGTGCTTCTTTGTTGATTAGGTATGTAACTCGACATGCATGCATAGAGTTGTATTATTCCTCATGCTAATTGGTATTTGATGTCTCTACTTGATGTTAGAGCTTGATATTTTATCTTGTTAAATCTCTGCCTAAGTGAATTTTGTGGAAGAGTTGATGCCTTGACTTTTATATCTGAAAACCATGCATATTTCTCATCTTACTGTGTCATAGTTTTGCATGTTATTGTTTGAGCTATTTTCCCTATATCTCATTGTTCTGCTGTTATTGTTGTTGTTGGCTGTGGAACGTGAGCATTGGACCTTGCCAAGATCGTCACTACTTTCAGCCTGAGGTTAGTCTTGCTAATTATTGAGTACATGTGGTTGATTGTAATCATACTACACTCTGCACCTCATGTACAGATCCAGGTGTTACTGATCGTGTTAGTTTCTTGTGAGTCTGATTTGGATTAGCTGAGAGATTTTGAGGTAGCACTGATGTTCCATTGGCACGTCTTGTAGTCCCCTCTTTTATCTTATGTTCTTATTGTTTAGTATTCCAGACAGTATTGCATTTTGTTTAGACTTCGTATTTAGTATTGTACAGAGCTCATGCACTCGGTGACACCCAGTTTTGGGGTGGATTTCAATTGTATTGACATTTAGACTTTGTTTATTTGTATCATTCTTCTACTTGATATTACTTCTTAATATTATTGAAGTTTATTTCTGTATAGTTGTCCTTGGCTTGCCTAAAGAGCAGTGTTAAGCGCCATAATAAACTTGGTGGGATTTTAGGTCGTGATAATTCTTGAAATTTTATCACACTTGAGTAGAAACTGCTTGCCCTCTTGCCTCGGTTTAAAATCTCCTTGCGAAATTGCAGCTTTCGAAGTCTAGGGCTCAAAATATAAAAGAATGGAAAAAAATCCTGAAATCCACACTTTTATACTGCTTAGGGGTATTTCATCGCGATCGTGTCTGAGCCTTCGCGATCATAGAGTATAGCAACCCAGTGCTCTATGTGATCACGGCTCTTAGCCTCACAACCACGAAGGCCAACGACCGGCTCCCCCTTGCTAACCATTCGCAAACGCGACCCCATTCCCAGGAATGTGATGACTAGCGCACATCCAACGCTCCGATATTCTGAACCTACACCCTCGATCGCGTAGAACAAATAGCCTGGTCACCTACCTTCTCCACGATCATGAGCCCCTGCTACGCAATCGTTAAGCACTGCTACATAACAGCAAATCAGCTGCTGCAAATCCAAGAGAAATGAAATGAAACCACTGTGAAACTCGCTCGAGCCCCTCGTGACCCCGTCCAATCATACTGACAAGTTCATATACTTTATACCAACTTTTCCCATGTCTTGAAACATAATAACAAAAAAACCAAGAATCGAAGATCAAAGCAATTCCTTAACTTTCAAACAATCCAACAATTTCGAACGCGTTAGAATCATACATATACATTCCTGATCACGACCAAACTTTTCGCGCAAGTTCATTCCAATATTAGGACCTATCCAAGGACTCCAAACAACAATCAAATCTCATTAACCCAAAAGTCAACTATCGGTCAATCTTATTAACTCTCTAATTCTTTAAGTTGCCAACTCTCGACAAATAGAGTCAAAATCTTCTAGGATTATCCAAAACAAAATTCAAACCTACGTCCAAGTCCAACTTCACCACATGAAGCTATAGGAATCAAATCTTGATTTTGTGGTTAATTACTCAAACATCAACCCTTGGGCAATTCTTATAACTTAGCTTCCAAAAGGGAACTAAGTGTTCCAATTCAGTCCCATAACTTCCAGGAACCAAACCAATTGTGATGACCCGGCCAGTCGTCTTATGAGTTACCGCTCTGTTTCCCTCATTTATGCTTCATTATGCTTCGTTATACGTGTTTTATGTGATCGAGTTGAGTAGTTTGCGTTCGGAGTGGATTTGGTAAGAAATGAGGCACTTAGTCTCTTTTAAGAAGGTTTAAGTTGGAAAAGTCAACCGGATATTGACTTATGAGTTAGAGGGCTCGGATGTGAGTTCTGATGGTTCGGTTAGCTTCGGGAGGTGATTTATGACTTAGGAGTGTGATCGAAATTGGTTTTGGAGGTCTGGTGTAGAATTAGGCTTGAATTGGTGGAGTTAGTATTTTGGCGATTTCCGGTTGTTAGGCGAGATTTTGATCCGAGGGTCGGAATGGAATTCTGAGAGTTTATGTAGCTTCGTTATGTCATTTGGGATGTGTGTACAAAATTTCATGTCATTTGGACGTGGTTTGGTTGGGTTATTGATCAAAAGAGTAATATAGAAGATTTTGAAATTCTTAGGCTTGAATCCAACGCGAATTTGGTGTTGTGATATTTTTTTGAGCGTTTCGAAGGTTGGAACAAGTTTGAATGATGTTATGGGATATGTTGGCATATTTGGTTGAAGCTCCAGTGGCCTCGGGTGAGTTTTAGATGGTTAAACGGACTATTTCATCTTTGGAAAAATTGCAGATTCTTTTTAGCTTCAGCCGTGCACCAGAAAATTTCTGGTGCGAGTAGTCCAGTTTGGAAGCTCATATCTTGTAATCTATAAGGAATAATAAAAATTTCAAAACATGAGTTGTATCCCTTGTATTCTATTTTCCAGAAAGTTAAAGCATTCATGATTTGAATATTCTATGAGAAAGTTATGATTGAACGAAGTTGGCTGGTGGAGCAATTTCAACAGAATTTTCTGATGCAATTCAGAAGCTCATATCTCGGAATATATAAAGAGCTATATAGTGTACAACCTATTAAATGAAATATCTACGAGTCTAGTTTCTAAATATTCAAACCGTTGATCATTTGGATATTTTCACAAGAGGTTATGAGCATTTTAACAAAAGGTGTACGGCAAGGGAAAATGGTAAGAGGAGGTACAACCTGCACAGCGCAAGGTACAACTCGATGAAGCTTGGGCAGAATGTTTTTAAGTCTTCTTGTCCGCGATTTTGGGTATATTTTAACCCATAGTTGCTCATTTTTTGAGGTTCTTGAAGGAAATTAACGAGGGATTCAAGGAGAATCGAGTGGAGGTAAGAATTTCGGACCTAAAACTCGTTTATATTGTGAAATCCACCTAGAAAATCATTGAAGTCTTGCTAAAAATGGAAGAAATAGGCTGGGGATTTTCAAATTCTAATTGGGTATTTGGAGGACCATTTGGGGTCGGATATGAGAACTTTTGATATGTATGAACTCGTTGGGAGATAAGGAACCCGTTGATGCGAAAATTTCTGAGCTTCGAGAAGTGGGATCGGGGCTCGGGTTTTGCTAATTTCGGAATTTTTGGTATTTTTCCAATTGTTTTGGCTTGGGATTTATCTCCTTAGCATATTGTGACGTATTCATTCTGATTTTGGATAGATTCAACGCACGTGGAAGCCAATTCGAGGGGCAAAGGCGTCGCGGGCTAGGGATTTAGCCAGTTCGAGGTGAGTAGTGATTGCAAATGATGTTATGAGGGTTTGAAACCCCGGATTGTACATCGTAGTGCTATAAAGAGGTAAGACACGTGCTCGATGATGAGCGTGGGGTCGTTTACTACTGGGATTGTTACTTGGTCCGTCCCGATTGATATTTTTACCGCGTATTTGACTGAAACTTATTTGTTATCATCATGATTTGGGCTGATTGCCATATTTGGGCTTCGTGCCAATTATTTGAACCCTTCGGGGATTTTTATAACTGTTTCCTCACTATTTTGACTTATTACTTGAACTCAGTCATGCTGTTTTTCACTTTTTTACAACTCAGCCACTTTTACTCAGTTTTGAGACTTAAATGATATTTTAATGATGTTTTTAGGATGAGAACGACTGTTTTATTATGCCCGAGGGGCTTGTGATGATTTTTTGACTAAGTGCAGCCAAGGGCCAAATGTGAGGATATAGTGAGTGATATGAGGTCGAGGGCCTTAGATACTTTATATGCCACGACGTGGCTTGTGACTGATATGAGGCCGAGGGCCTGAGATTCTTTATATAAGCCACGAGTTGGCTTGACTGATATGAGGCCGAGGGCCTAGATTTGATGCCACGAGGTGGCTTGATATTGCGCTTGGGCCGTAAGGGGCCCATCCCGGAGTCTGTACACCCCCAGTGAGTGCGGGTACCCATTGTGATGTGAGATATAGCCCGAGGGGCTGATATTGTACTATATGATAGCCCGAGGGGCTGATACTGTTCCATGTGATAGCCTGAGGGGCTGGTATTGTTCTGAGCTTTGAGCCCGAGGGTCTGGTACTGTTTTGCGATATTGCCCAAGGGGCGGATTTGTTGATACTGAGCCCGAGGGGCGATCTTCTATCTCTTTTTTTTTACTTCACATTATTTACCTGAAAAATTACATGTTTTACCTGTTGAAAGGAGATTTTACTTGATTTCTCACTGATTTACTATTTTCAAATAATGTTTTACTGCTTCATTATAGAATGCCTTGTGCTTTACGTGCTTTCTTACTTTCAGTCATTATTTATATTTATTACTCACTGGGTTAGAGTACTCACGTTACTCCCTGCACCATGTGTGCAGATTCAGGCATTGTTGGTTCCGCTTCGGAGTGCTGACTCCTCCTGTCCAGGCGGTGATTCAGAGACTACGAGGTAGCTATTGGCGTCCGCAGCCCCGTATCTCCCTTATCTATTGTTTCTATGTTCTTCAAACAGTTGTGCCAGATATTGTATTTAGTAGACTTGTATCAGGATCCATGTTGCTCATGACTTATGACACCCCGGTTTGGGCTGTGTCGGGATGGTTTCTATTATGGTTAGCTATATTTCCGCGAGTTATTGCTATTAAATCATGCTTATATTGTTTTCATGTTAATTAACTGCTTAAAATGAGATTTTGGTTAAATTGGCTAGCCTTGTCTTCACGAGAGGCGCCATCACGACCGGGTTCGGGGTTAGGGTCGTGACACCAACCATCCTCGCAAGTCATATAACATCAAATGAACCTACGGGAAGCATCAATTAGGGAACAAGGATCCAGTACTCAAAATGGCCGGCTGATTTGGTACATGGTGTCAGACATCAAATCGCGGGCATAGAGCTGTGTCTCACAATTGCATCACAGAAAGTTTGGGTAGAAGAAATTTGGGCTTGACGATCACGTAGGGTGTTTTGCGATCTCTTAGCTTTCGCGGGTGAGGAAGCGAAATCGCGTAGCTGAGCTTGCGATCATGTAGAAGGTTTGGCCGAGAGGTGTATTGTGCTTTGCGATCGACTGGGAATTGCCGTTATCACATAAAGGGTGTTTTCACTGCTTGGCAATCAAAGGAGTAGTGTCGCGATCGCGAAGAGCATTTCAATGGCATGGGTATTTTAAGTCCAAATTTTGGGATTTAGCTCGTTTTCACCATTTTAATGAACGAGAGAAAGAGATTTTTGAAGAGGAATTTCACTACAATCTTAAGGGTAAGTAGTTTTCACATGTAATTGATCATATATCTTTATTCCCCATGGATTTATACACCTAAAACATGGAAGTTAAATGTAAAATTTAGGGTTCTTGTCTACAAATTAAGAGAGTATACTTTGGGGTTTTGAATATCATTTTGTAACCGGATTTGGACACTAAATCATATTTGTACTCGTGGGATTATGGGCCATAGGGATCTAGTCATAGACTCGGGTTTTAACCATGTTTGCACGGGTTAACTTTTGTTGAATTTTTCAGAATTGATTAACGATTGAAGTTTTATTGTTTTGAATTGATTCCTAGGACTTTATGTGACATTATTGAGTGTTATTTGGCTATATTTCAATCGTTTGGAGGAGATTTCTAAAGTAAAGGCGGTTGTGGAAGTTTGAAGCGGTCCTAAGAAGAGGTAAATATTTTGCCTAATCTTGGTTTGAGAGAAAACCCTTAGGATATAACATTGTGTGCATCATTTAAATTATTTGGGAGCAACGTGTATGTTCCCATGTTTTGCATTGGATATGATGGTCATGATTCATTCAGCATATGGATATGTTCCATCCGTCTAGGGTCACCCTCTCATTTTTCTCTCTTAAAGGTGTTGATGTAGGTACTGGGAAATTGATGGGTTTCCGGTTGATTGTGATGTGGGATCTGATGTTGTGAGATTTTGAGCATAAGGGTGGAAGTTTTTACCATTCAAGTGAAACCATTATGCTGTATCATGCATCCTATATGCTTTCTGTATTTATCTTCTAACATTCTACTTGATGCCTCTGGTATATGCTTTGGACTTGTTAGACGAGATATAGCTATCAACATTGAGTTGGTATCTCATGATATATTCTTTTACAATATTGTGTATCTTTCATAATCTTGTTGTGTATAGATATGAATTGTACAGATTTATTTGTTATTGTGTATCACATGAATTGAACCTCTTTACTACATCATCAAGGGTAGTCTTGATGCTTACTGAGTACACATTGTCTCGTACTCATATTACACTTATGAATAATTTTGTGCATATCTTGACTTTGGTTCGAGTGGATCCCAAGAGGGTGCCCAGTAGTTGATATAGGAGACTTGAGGTAGTGTTGCATGATCGCCCGCAGACCCTTGGAGTCCTTTCCTTCTATTATCATGTTGTTATTTGTATTTCAGATAGTATTTTTATTATTGATATATTTCATTGTATCTTATTCTAGAGCTCATTACTCAGTATTACCGGGTTTTGGTGGAAGTATTATCGTAGTATTTTTTGTATTTATTATAGTTGAAGGATTTAGTCCGTGTATTTATGCTAAGACAGTTATATTATATCTTGTTATGCTTAGTTTAATCTATGTTTAGATATTGTCTTACCTAGGGATGGGTTTTAGGTTCTATCACGATCGTTGGTAGGATTTTTGGTCGTGACAAAGTGGGAATCAGAGCTCTAGGTTCATGGGTTCTACGGGTAATGAGCATGTGTAGTAGATTCTTGCAGTTCAGTACAAAGACGTCTGTATTTATCTTCGAAAGGCTATGGGACAAATATGTAACTTCACTACCTTACTTTATATATCATGCGACAAAATTCAATCATAATGTTTGAATCTTTACTCTACTATTCTCTCACAGATGGTGAGAATGCGTTTATCCATAGTAGCTGAGCAGGAGCAGTACCTCAGGCTAGAGCCGGAAAGGGTAGGGGCTAGGAAAGGGCTAGAGTTCAAGACAGAGCATGTACAGCCGGACCTGCATTCACTCATCCTTATGCTAGATATGTTTCTTAGGAACTACTTATAGCTCAAGTAGGGGATCAGGCTCCAGCTTGTGTTGTTCCATCGGGTCTCGCTCTAGTACCCGAGGGTTTTATTGCTACACCAATGCTTCTGGAAATTATGGTTTAGAATTTTTTTGATGGCTTGGCATAGGCTTTTATGATCCCTATGATTTTATCTATTTCTCAGAGTAAAGAAGGAGCATAGACCCAAGCTATTCACACTCTGGAGCAGGGTACTACTGTTTTTCAAATTCTATGAGTTTCAGTTGTTCCACTAGTTTGGGGGATTTAGCATGCTGCTATAGTCAAGCCCCAGGATAGACCTTCTATGTATGTTGAAGAGCAGAAGATGATGGATTAGTTATAGAAGTTAGGTCCACCACGTTTTGATGGTGATCACACAGCTGATGCTCATGAGTTTCTTCTTCACAATTTAGGGCTTGCGGAGGCCAATGGAGTTGATTTCACTACTTTTAAACTGAGAGGCCCGGCTAAGAGGTTGTGGCAAACATATGAGCAGGGTAGTAAACAGGGTTACTTCCTCTCACATGGACTCCGTTTTTGACTATGTTCTTAGAGAAGTTCATCCTACTTATAAGGAGTCTTGAGTTGCGCAACCGGTATGGGCACTTTACAGTAGGATGGTATGATAGTTACTTAGTACAAGATGAGGTTCATAGAGTTGTCATGCTATGTATCTTTCCTGATTCCCACTAAGAAGCAAAGGGTATATATATACACTAAGGATCTTAGCTATTGTCTTAGGTACGTAATGACCCGACAGGTTGATATTGAGACTAACATTTACCAGGGTATAGAGATTGCTAGGAGGTTGGAGCATATTCGCATGAAGGAGAGGGAGGACAAAGATTCCAAGAAGCCTCGTGGTACAAGAGGATTTAGTGGTGCCTACTTTGGAAGCAAGGGTCACCATCATAGAGGCTATGCTAGCAGGCCAGTTCAGTAAGTACTTCAGACTTCTTGTGGTGCTCCAGTTAGTCATGGGTCTTTGAGAACTCGTATAGGGTAGTCGTTATTCAGTGTACCTCCCACACGTGGTTCTTATAGTGTATTCCAAGGGAAAGGTTCTTATTGTGTTTATTTTAGTCGTTTGGGCCACACGCAGTTCAAGCAACCACATTAGTAGAGAGTTTACTTTGAGTGTGGGAATTCGAGGCACAAAAGGAATTATTGTCTTAGGCTTCGGACAATATACCTCTGTAGGGTACCTAGGACATAATTCCTACACCTGTTTCTACACCACTTGCACACTCAGCTAGAGGTAGAGTTAAGGCAACTAGAGTTCATCCTAGTAGGCCTGAGGCGATTGTTTCTGATGCTGTCATTACAAGTATTATCTCATTTTATCATAGAGATCCTTTGGTATTGTTTGATTCGTGTTCTACTTTTTAGTATGTGTCATTTTACTTTGTATCATACTTAGGTATGACTCGTGATTCTTTGGATTTCCTATTTATGTGTCTATACCTGTTGGAGATTCTATTAGGGTGGATCTTGTCTATAGGTTTTGTGTATTTACTATTAATGGATATGATACTATGGTTGATCTCTTATTGTTGGACATGGTTGATTTTGAGATGACTATTTGCATGGATTGTTGCTCCCCGTATCATGCTCTCTTGAATTGTCACACCAAGACTATGACTTTGGCTATGCCAGGATTGCTTCGATTTGAGTGGAGAGGGTCCCTTGGTCATTATGTAGGTAAGGTGATTTCATTCTTGAGGATTTAGTGTATTGTTGAGAAGGGATCCCTAGAATATTTGGCTTTTGTTCGGTATTCTAGTGCATGGGTTCCTTCCACGGATTCTGTACCGGTTGTGAGGGAGTTTTTGAAGGTGTTTCTTATGGATTTGACGGGAATAGCAGTGAATAGGGATATTGTGTTGGGCATTGACTTGGTTACAAGCACTAATCCCATTTTAATTCCACCAAATCGCATGACTCCAGCAGAGTTGAAGGAATTAAAAGAGCAGCTGCAAGTTTTGTTTGTTAAGGAATTCATTAGACTGGGTGTTTCTCTTTGGGTCACACCAATATTATTTGTGAAGAAGAAAGATGGTAATATGAGGATATGCCTTGATTATAGGCAGTTGAATAATGTACATATCAAGAATAAGTATCTAGTGCCTCATATTGGTGATTTGTTTGATCAGCTTCATGATGCTACGATGTTCACTAAGATTGACTTAAGGTCAGGATATCACTAGGTGAATATTAGGGCTTCAGATATACCCAAGACGGCTTTTAAGACTCGATATGGTCATATGAGTTCTTGGTGATGTTATTTGATTTTATTAATGCTCGAGCGACATTGATGAATTTGATGAACATGGTGTTCAAGTCTTGTTTGGACGCTTCTGTGATTTTATTCATTGGTGATATATTGGTTTACTTTCATGGTAGGGTGAGCGTGAGTAGTATTTGAAAATTGTGCTCTAGACATTGAAGGAAATAAGTTGTATGCCAGGTTTTCTAAGTGTGAGTTTTGGGTAGGATCTGATTAATTCTAGCATCACGTAGTGTCTAGTGATGGTATTAAGGTTGATCTAAAGAAGATTGAGGTAGTCCAAAATCATCATAGACCTACTACAGCAATAGAAATCAGGAATTTCTTGGGTTTGGCAACATACTATCGTCATTTTGTAGAGGGGTTTTCATCACTTGTAGGTCCATTGACTACATTGACTAAGAACGTTGTTCCTTCTAGATTTTTAGATGATTATAGGGAGAGCTATTGGAAGCTCAGGTTACTTTGACTATAGACTAGTGTTGGTGTTGTCCACAGGTTTAGGGACATACACGTTGTATTGTGATACTTAACGTGCTGGTCTTGGTACAGTGTTGATGTAGGAGGGTAGAGTAATTGAATATGCATCACGACAGTTGAATCTTCATGAGAAGAATTATCCAATTCGTGATTTGGAATTGGCAACAATTGTTCATGCACATAAGATTTTGAGATTTTATTTGTACGGTGTGTCATATGAGATCATCAGAGTCTTTTGCACTTGTTCAGGCAAAAGGATTTGAATTTGAGGCAACAGAGGTGGCTTCAGTTGCTTAAAGATTATGATATCATTATTGTATCATCGGATGAAGGCAAACATGGTAACGGATGCCTTGAGTAGAAAGGCGGAGGGCATAGGAGTTTGGAATTTATTCTAGCTAAGGAGAGGCTTTTGGCTCTGGATGTTTAGGAATTGGCCAATAGATTTGTAAGGTTGGATATTTCTAAGCCTATTAAAGTTCTTGCTTGTATTGTTGCCCATTCATCCTTGTTTGAGCGCATAAAGGCTCACCAGTATGATGATCAACATTTCTTGGTTCTTAAGGACACAGTACACTGAGGTGGTGCTAAGAAGGTAGTTATTGGAGATGATGCTATTATGTGGTTTTAGGGTCTGTTTTGTGTTCCTAATATTGATGGCTTGAGGAAGTTGATTTCAGAAGCATCACAGTTTGTGATACACTATTCATCTAGGTGCTACGAAGAAGTATCATGACTTGAAGCAACATTATTGGTGGTGATGAATGAAGAAGGACATTGGTAAGCATGTTTCACGATGTTTGAATTTGCAGCAAGTTAAGTATGAACATAAAAAGCCAGGCAGGTTGATTCACGAGATGGTTATACTGGAGTGGAAGTGAGTACGTATCACTATGGACTTTATGGTAGGATTAACATGTACCTTGAGGAATTTTGATGCTATTTGGTCATTATAGATAGGCTGGCTAAGTTTGTGCACTTCATACTGGTGTTGACTACTTACACTTTTAAGAGGTTACCTCAGATTTACATCTGAAATGTGGTTCGTATGTATGACATTCCTATTTCTATTATTTTAGATCGTGGCACTCAATTCACATCTCACTTTTAGTGAGCAGTACAGTGAGAAAAAGGCACACAGGTCGAGCTTCGCACAACTTCTCACCCACAGACGAATGGTCAGCCAAGGGACTATTCAGATCCTTGAGGATATGTTTTAAGCTCGTGTGATTGACCGTCTTTGGGACCAGTTCTTACCTTTGGTAGAGTTTACTTACAATAACAATTACCATTCCTGCGGTCAAACCCCTTATGAGGCTTTGTATTGTAGACAGTGTCGTTCTCCTATTGGTTGGATTGAGCCTTGTGAGGATAGGTTGCTGGGTACTGATTTCATTCGTGGTGCATATGAAAATGTGAAGTTGATTCGAGAACGACTTCGGATAGCTCAAAGCATGTAGAAGAGTTGTCTGGAGAAGAAGGTTCGTGATTTGGCATTTATGGAGGGTGGGAAAGTACTTTTTAAATTTTTACCCATGAAGAGCGTGATGAGGTTTGGGAAGAAACACAAGTTGATTATGAGGTGTAATGGTTCATTTGAGGTTTTGGAGATAGTTGGTGAGATTGATTACTGGCTTGCTTTGCCACCCAGTCTGTCCAGAGTTCATTTGGTATTTCATACATCTATACTTCGGATGTATCATCAAGACAAGTGGCATGGTTTGGACTTTAGCACAATGCAACTAGATGACACTTTGGGCTAAAAAGAAGTGCATGTAACTATTTTGGATAGGCAGGTCTGGAAGTTGAGGTCAAAGGAGATCGTTTTTGTGATGGTAATTTGGAAAGGACAACCGAGCGAGGAGGCTCTTTGGGAGACCCTATATGAGGGGAGAAGATTTCCACACCTTTTCAGTAGTTTAGGTATGTTTCTAATCCTGTTCGAGGGCAAACATTTATTTAAGAGGTGGAGAATATAACGACCCAGACGGTCGTTTTGAGTTATTGGACCTCATTCGCCTATTTGATGCTTCCAGTAGGTTTTTTTGATTTTATATGACTTGCAGGAATGGGTGGTTTGAATTTCATGGGGTTCAGGAGTGGTTTGGCACACTTAGTTCCTAGTTTAAGGATTGAAGTCAGAGAGTTGATTAAGGTTTGACTATTATGTAAACGACTTGCTACGACCCCGCCGTTCATTTTGTGTATTCGAGTCTCGTTCCCCTATTTGAAGGTTCGAGAGTGATTTGGAACACTTAATGTCATTATTGGAAGCTTAAGTTGTAAGAGTTTACCAAGGTTTGACTTTTTTGTAAATGACCTTAGATTGGTGTTTTGATGGTTCTAATAGGTTTGTATGGTAATTTTTGACTTAATAATACGTTCGGAATTGGAATTGGAGGTTCCTGGGGTGTTATGGTGCTTTTTTCCGCAAGTTGGCAATTTGTAGGATTTGAGAGTTTATAGGTTTGACCGGGTTATTAGAGGTTATTGGATTCGGGTTGTTGTTCCAAAAAATGGAATAGGTTCATTATGTCATTTTGGAATTTGTTTGCAAAGTTTGGCTTTAATCGGGATTGGTTAGGCTTGAATCGGACACTTGGCTCGAGGTTTAGAAGTTAATGAATTTATGAGAAGCTTAACATGTGTTTTGATCATCAATTCTTGGTTTTGATGTTATTCATTGTGTTTTGAGCATTTGGACAAGTTTGGATTAGGTATTAGGACTTGTTGGTGTGATTGGACTGGGTCCCAGGGGCCTTGGTGTGTTTTGGATGAGTTTCAGAACATTTTGTAGTTAGAGGTGAATTCTAGCGTGGTGTTTTCTATCACGACCACCATAGCTAGTCGTGATGGCACCTAGTCTTTAAAACTAGGTAATCCTAAAACACATGATATTCTAAAAGAAATAACGACTAAGATATTACATTAAGTTGATAAATGACATAATAACCATAACTGAATAAAAATAGTACAATTCCCAATACCGGTAGTATAGAGTCATAAGCTCTAGTGAACTCCGATTACAATATTGTTTTGCTATGAAGATAAACAGCAGAAATGACAAGAGGAGAAGGGGACTTTGAGGGTTGCAAGCGTCAAGAAGGTATACTTTGTGGTCTCCGAAATATCTAGGTTAGCTCTCTGACGTCCGACACGAGCAGAAGTACCTGGATAAGCACAAAACTGTGCAAAAGCGTTGCATGAGTAGACCACAACGGTACCTAGTAAGTATCAAGCCTAACCTTGGTAGAGTAGTGACGAGGCTAGGTCAAGCAACCTGCTAGACATATATATCCTGAAAAGAATATCAATATAATGTAATATTGAAAAGTGACAACAAACAAAATGATGATATAAGGCTAACAACGGAAATTAAGGCAATAACATACAACAAACAATGAACCTATGATAAGAACAACAAGTGATCAACAATCCTTTTCAATGTAGAATGTAAAACAAGAATCAAAATCGAGGTACCACAGCTCATATTCACTTTTCACAAGTCCCAATTACAATCTTCCTATACTATCGCGTGAGCCTTGCATTTATTCTAAAAACATTTTTCCTGAAACAGCTACACGCGCTTTAGCCCCTTTATCTAACTATGTGGCTTCAAGTAATTCTCTTACTAGCAACACACGTATAAATACCACCTTATCTCGTCGCATGCACATCAACACCTATCCTTATACTGTCGCATGCGCATCAATATCACAATACAATAATCGACTCGTACCTCACGTGCTTGTATGCCACAACATTTCCAAAATCAACAATACCAATGTTACCACAACACATAGCTCATGACTCAACCACAACATGTACAAGAATCTCAATAACAACAAAATGAATGAGAAATAAATCAACATGGAAAAGTATTCCAATGTCCGACAATTCCAACCACAAAACGTGTTAATAACTCTCAACAACTACCACTTCAATAACTCAACAATGAAGGTACTTCGATGAAACAATATCTTTAAATTATAATAGGTAACATAAGCTTAACAGTGAAAGAGATAGCATGAAATAGCAATTATGACTATATGCATGAGAATAGCTTAGTAATGGAAATAATAGCATGTAATAACCACTACAAATAATCGCATAAAGGTGAAACCTTGACAATGGAAACTAGAACATATGATAACAACTTCAGTTAAAGCATGCAAGAATAATCTTGACAACGAAAGATTGAACAAATGATACAACTTAAATTAAATGCTTATAAGTAACATAATTGTCCAAACTAGTTAATTGTGCACATATAAGCTCGTGTACACACTCATCACCTCATGTACACGTCTTCCACATAATTCAAATAGTACAATCACACTCAATCCTAAGGGGTAGTTCCTCCACGCAAAGTTAGGCAAGTTATTTACTTCAACTAGGCCAAAACACTCAAAAATAGCTTTCCCCTTAAAATTCGCCTCCACACGGCTTGAATCTAACAAAAAACGATTGAATGTCATCAAACAATACAAGAGAAACCAATTACGATTAATAAAGTTGTGATCTTTAAACAATTCCCCAAAAGTCAACCATGGACTCGCACGATCAAAACCCGAGTCCAAGGGTAGATATTGACTGCCCACAACCCCACTAGTCCATATATGTGTTTTGTTTTCAAATCCAAGTCCAATTGGAATCTCAAATTTCACATTTTCATTTTTCAACATATTGACAAAAATCCCTGGAATTTCTCTTAGATTCTTATGAATTTGATGTTAAATCTTATATATAATCTTGTAATATAATTTGAAAATTGATAAAACTTACATACCCAAAGATTGATGTGAAGATCCGCTCTACAAATCCCCACCTACCGAGTCTAGGTTTCTAAGATGATATAAATGAGGACAAATCCCGTCTTCCCAGCCCTTTTGTTCAGGTGCGGAAGTCGCAATTACGACCCTGTGTTCGCAATTGCGAAAAAGGACTCACAATTGAGACACTTGGTAAACTTGAGGAATGTCGCAAATGTGACAATGACTTCGCATTTTTGAAGTTCGCTCCTCTCGCAAATGCAACCACAATATCGCAATTGCGAACCTAACCAGTCCCAGCCTTGCTTCGCAATTGCGGTAGCTGCCTCCATACTTTTCACTTCGCAACTGTGAGGCTAGTGCTCGCAATTTCGATAACTGGAGTACCAGCAACCCAAAATGAGTTTCAATCCAATCCGAAACACGTTTGAAACTTACCCGAGTCCTCGGGGCTCCAAACCAAACATCCACACAAGTCTAAAAAACATCGTAAGAACTCGCTCGCGCGATCAAAATACCAAAATAATATCTAGAACCACGAATCGAACATAAAAACGCATGAAATTCAAAAGAAAACTCAAGAACCTCTAGAATCACAACCAAGCATCTGAATCCTATCAAACCAACTATGAATGACATCAAATTTTATAGACAAGTTCCAAATAGAAGAACGGACCTATTCCAAGTCCCAGAATAAAATTTCAAACCCGATAGCCATAAATGCAACCCATAGTAAAACATAGGGAAACTTCTAAACCATGAACCAAAGTGTCCAAATCAACCCAAAACCTTCCAAATTGAAAGTAGCTAACCCCCCACATCATAAAACTACAAATATATATACTTGAAGCTTCAAAAGGGAAAACGGGGCTCAAATACACAAAACGACTGATCGGGTCGTTACATTTGTCACGACCCAAGCCGGAGGGCCGCAACTGGCACCGGACCCTACTCAACGGGCGCCGGCGTACCCTTCATCTAACTTTCCTTATTATCTATAAGGCTTGTCATATGCATATAATCTCGAACAATAATTATAATGAACCGAGACGTCATGCCATGATATGAACATACTTATATACATAATATGGCCAACAAGGCTGCAATGCAAAACCATAAAACAAAATACATACGTTTGCCGACAAGGCAATTCAACTGTACATAAGTCAACTCATCACTTGTCTATGCATAAATTGACAATTGTCTATGAGCCTCTACAAAAACGTACATAATGCAACCTATGTCGGAACAGGGCCCCGACATGCCCATAATGCCTATAACAAAATGCATACCGAGACTACGGCAAGTCCGAAGGATGGATCTCGCCAATATCTGCTGAACTGGGTAGCCTACTGTGGTGGGGGAGCTTCGTCTATCTGCCCGCTCGGACCTGCAGCACGACATGCAGCGTCCACAAAAAGGACGTCAGTACGGATAATGTACTGAGTATGTAAGACAGGAAACATAATGCAAGAACAATAATAAGCATCAGGGTAAGAGACATACAACCTGTACCATCTGAATGCCTCTGAGGGCGACTAACCATGTCATGCCTGACATGCATATGCATATTCATATATTTATATCCTTTTGAAAATCATCATATACATATATACGCCTCTGTGGGCCTCATCATCATCTCATACATATGCCTCTGTGGGCCTCCTCATTATCATACCCAACTGATCAGTGGTTGCACAATAGGTGCCATACCCGGCCGACTATAGCGCGGCTCGGTAGAGTAACATAGCTATCGACTATAGCGCGACTAAGTAGAGTAAAACATATACATATGTATAGTTGCACAATAGGTGCCATACCCGGCCGACTATAGCGCGGCTCGGTAGAGTAAAATAGATAATGCATGCTGGACTTATAAGAGTCATACTACCATGGTGAAATAATAATATATCAATCCTCCCATAAGAGGGGAAACAATATACGTACTGCTACCTTCTAAGAGTAGAGTATCTTTGGGTTCGTTCGTTGCATTGTGTACAGTTAGAGTCGTGCAAAAGAAGGAAAAGGATAGTCTCACATACCTTGCAATATTTTCCAATCTCAAGCTATGAAACTTCCACGACTTCTTAGTCTACAATAAGAGAAATGATACTATCGTTATCGTTCAGGCGTCGCAACTATTATGTATCGACTGTAACCTATTTGCAATAAAACGGACAGCACCTCCCCTATATATATGACTTCACACAAGTCCAAACAGTCACCAAACAGCAAAACAACATCAATAAGAATCATATTGAGCCTCCCAAAACAGTCCACGCACAAACCAATCACTTCATACGTACAATGGCCACTACAGTCGTGTCAAACGATCCGGAAATGGTATGAACAACTATCAGGCCACAACCCTAAACATATATGGTGTTTGTCCACACCCTTCCTCATCCAAAACTCCACAAATCAGTAGTATAACATGCAGCTTTACAGTAACACAAAACAGTTCACAAAACAGTTCGCTACAAGTGAATAACTCGAACTCACGGCTTCCGATCACCGTCCCGTGAGTTCTTACACACATAGAACGACTTGCCAAGAATTAACAGTAGAAAAAAAGTATTAAATAGATCAGTAACCTTGCTTGTTAGATAACTCAGCCCTTGCTTTGGTTCCTCAAACTCTAGGGTTTACATTCAACTAGAACTTGAAAGAGGGAAAAATCGATTAGGGTTTGTTTGGGATTATTTTGGGGAGGGGTTGCAGGGGTTCTTTTCGTTTTTGAGGCTGTGAAATAATAGTGAATTATCTGGCTTTAGAAGCTTTTAAAAGCCCTCTCTTAACCGACTTTGGGCTTTTTAAATTTTAGCCCTAAATTTTGGCAAGTAGGTGATGCACCTACTTGTCACCTACCAGCCTGCGCAGTTCTACGGAAATACAATTATCTCAATACTCCGAGATCGTATTGACAAACGGTTTGAAAAATTGGAAACTAGACTCATATACCTTTAATTTGGTATGTATATCACCCCGTAATTCCTTGTAAATTGGGAGAAAATCGCAGAAACATTTGACCTAACGTTTAAGTAAAATTGTGAACCTAAGTTGCGACAACTTTTGTCGACTTTTGNACAACCCCTAGGACAGACCTGCTCTGATACCACGTTTGTCACGACCCAAGCCGGAGGGCCGCAACTGGCACCGACCCTACTCAACGGGCGCCGGCGTACCCTTCATCTAACTTTCCTTATTATCTATAAGGCTTGTCATATGCATATAATCTCGAACAATAATTATAATGAACCGAGACGTCATGCCATGATATGAACATACTTATATACATAATATGGCCAACAAGGCTGCAATGCAAAACCATAAAACAAAATACATACGTTTGCCGACAAGGCAATTCAACTGTACATAAGTCAACTCATCACTTGTCTATGCATAAATTGACAATTGTCTATGAGCCTCTACAAAAACATACATAATGCAACCTATGTCGGAACAGGGCCCCGACATGCCCATAATGCCTATAACAAAATGCATGCCGAGACTACGGCAAGTCCGAAGGATGGATCTCGCCAATATCTGCTGAACTGGGTAGCCTACTGTGGTGCGGGAGCTTCGTCTATCTGCCCGCTCGGACCTGCAGCACGACATGCAGCGTCCACAAATAAAGGATAAGAGAAATGATACTACCGTTATCGTTCAGGCATCGCAACTATTATGTATCGACTGTAACCTATTTTGCAATAAAACGGACAGCACCTCCCCTATATATATGACTTCACACAAGTCCAAACAGTCACCAAACAGCAAAACAACATCAATAAGAATCATATTGAGCCTCCCAAAATAGTCCACGCACAAACCAATAACTTCATACGCACAATGGCCACTATAGTCGTGTCAAACGATCCAGAAATGGTATGAACAACTATCAGGCCACAACCCTAAACATATATGGTGTTTCTCCACATCCTTCCTCATCCAAAACTCCACAAATCGGTAGTATAACACGCAGCTTTACAGCAACACAAAATAGTTCACAAAACAGTTCGCTACAAGTGAATAACTCGAACTCACGGCTTCCAATCACCGTCCCGTGAGTTCTTACACACATAGAACGACTTACCAAGAATTAACAGTAGAAAAAATGTATTAAATAGATCAGTAAACTCACCTTGCTTGTTATATAACTCAGCCCTTACTTTGGTTCCTCAAACTCTAGGGTTTACCTTCAACTAGAACTTGAAAGAGGGAAAAATCGATTAGGGTTTGTTTGGGATTATTTTGGGGAGGGGTTGCAGGGGTTCTTTTAGGTTTTGAAGCTGTGAAATAATAGTGAATTATCTGGCTTTAGAAGCTTTTAAAAGCCCTCTCTTAACCGACTTTGGGCTTTTAAATTTTTGCCCTTAATTTTTGGCAAGTAGGTGATGCACCTACTTGTCACCTACCAGCCTGCGCAGTTATACGGAAATGCAATTATCTCAATACTCCGAGATCTTATTGACAAACGGTTTGAATCATTGGAAACTAGACTCATAGACCTTTAATTTGGTAGGTAGATTACCCCGTAATTCCTTGTAAATTGGAAGAAAATCGCAGAAACATTTGACCTAATGTTTAAGTAAAATTGTGAACCTAAGTCGCGACAACTTTTGTCGACTTTTGTTTCATAACTCGTTTGACTTCAAGACTTATGAAACGGATATCATATCATTCAAATAACTTAAAACATGACATCTTGGTAATGTTAAACACCTCTCGATTTTCCCAAAAATGCGAGTTACAACATCCTTAACTCGTTTATCCTCTAATACTTGTTAACCGCCCTTATACACCTTTGCATCGTTTAGGACCAATAGGACTAAACTCTTATTGTCTCAAAGGTAATTCCCTTCTCGAACCAAGGTAGAATATCTTACGGTGTAATCTAACACGTACAAATATGGGTTATAACGCCCTCCCCCCCTTAGGAACATTCGTCCTCGAATGTTGAGGGATATCTCAACTCTCAAAATTTTTAAAAATTTCGACAGAGTTTCCTCTGTAAATAGGACTATCCAAAACCTGTCAAACAGCTCAGACCAATATTCAAAGCCACACAGGGCCACACAACATATAACAATTGCAATTTGGCCTCACACGACCATCTAAGTTAGCCATAACTCACCTAAACTGTCATTTACCGTGGTACGAGATGTACTTGCTGCACCTGACTCAGCAATAGCACCTGAAGTCTGGAACAAATGGGGGTATCGGGCTCTCATATCTTCTTCAGCCTCCCACGTCATCTCCTCTACATTATTATTCCGCCACAATACCTTAACCGAAGCTACCTCCTTAGTTCTCAATTTACGAACTTGACGATCTAAGATGGCGACAGGAAATTCCTCGTACGACAAGTCCTCAGTAACTTGAATATCCTCAATAGGGGTGATATGAGAAGGATCTCCTAAGCATTTACGAAGCATGGAGACATGAAAGACCGGATAGACTGCCTCTAGCTCTGGTGGCAAATCAAGTTTATAAGCAACTTGGCCAATTCTCTGCACGATTTGATACGGCCCAACATATCTGGGGCTAAGCTTGCCTTTCTTGCCGAATCTCATTATGCCTTTCATAGACGATACCTTCAAAAATACCCAATCTCCCACGGCAAACTTCAGATCTCTATGTCGGTTATCTGTGTATGACTTCTGTCGGCTCTGAGCTGTTAATAACCTTTCTTGAATTAACTTAACTTTCTCTACCGCTTGTTGCACCAACTCAGGTCCTAATATCTTTGTTTCACCGACATCAAACCAACCAATAGGGGACCTGCACTTTCGCCCGTATAAAGCCTCATATGGCGCCATCTGTATGCTAGAGTGGTAGCTATTATTGTAGGCAAACTCAATAAGTGGCAAATGATCTTCCCAGCTTCCTTTGAAGTCCAATACACAGGCTCGTAACATATCCTCGAGCGTCTGAATAGTACATTCGGCCTGTCCGTCTGTCTGTGGATGGAAAGCTGTGCTAAGACTAATATGAGTACCCAACCCTTCTTGGAAAGATTTCCAAAAATTGGCTGTAAATTGCGCACCTCTGTCAGATATGATAGAAATTGGAACTCCATGTAATCGAACTACCTCTTTGATATACAATCTGGCATAATCTTCAGCTGTGTACGTAGTTTTGACAGGCAAAAAGTGGGCTGATTTTGTAAGTCTGTCCACAATAACCCAGATGGAATCGAACTTCCGACGAGAACTGGGCAACCCTGTAATAAAGTCCATATTAATAGCTTCCCACTTCCATGTTGGGATCTCAATATTCTGAAGCAATCCACCAGGTTTCTGGTGTTCAACCTTAACCTGCTGACAATTCAGACACTGAGCCACAAATGTAGCAATGTCATTCTTCATGCCATTCCACCAATATAACTGACAAAGGTCGTGGTACATCTTAGTGGAACCGGGATGAACCGAATACCGAGATTGGTGAATCTCCGTCATAATTTGCTTGCGAAGTTCCCCAACATTAGGTACACACCATCAACCTTTGTATTTAAGAACTGCGTCATCTGATATCTCGAACAATTGCTTTTTTCTGAGAAGAGATGCCTTCCTTGATCTTAACCAATTCGGGATCTTCAAACTGTCGTGCTTTCACTTCAGCTACTAGCGATGACTCCGCAGCTTTCTGAACCACAACACCCTTGTCACCTGTGTCAAGTAACCGCACACTCAGGCTGGACAATCGATATAGATCTTTGGTCATCTCTAGCTTATCAGCTTGCACATGATTCAAACTACCCATGGACTTACGACTCAAGGCGTCAGCTACGACGTTTGCCTTTCCCGGATGGTACAAGATATCAACATCATAGTCCTTTAGTAATTCAAGCCACCTTCGTTGTCTCAAGTTTAACGCTTTCTGCTTGAATATATACTGTAAACTCTTATGATCTGTGTAAATATCAACATGAACTCCATAAAAATAATGACGCCATATTTTAGGGCAAATATAACGGCTGCCAACTCGAGATCATGAGTCGGGTAATTCTGCTCATGCTTCCTTAATTGCCTTGAAGCATATGCTATAACCTTTCCGTGCTGCATCAAAACACACCCCAATCCAACCCTTGACGCATCACAGTATACCACATAGCCTTCAGATCCTTCAGGAAGTTCTAGAACAGGCACTGACGTTAATCGACTCTTCAATTCCTGAAAGCTCTTTTCACAAGCATCAGACCATTGAACCTTAGCTGCTTTATGTGTCAATTTCGTCAAGGGTGCAGCAATAGAAGAGAAATTCTCCACAAACCTCCGATAATAGCCAGCTAAGCCCAAGAAACTACGCACTTCCGTAGGAGTTGTAGGCCTCGGCCAATTCTTTACTGCCTCGATCTTCTGACCATCCACCTTGATGCCCTCATCTGAGACGATATGTCCAAGGAACGCCACCGAATTCAACCAAAACTCGCATTTAGAGAATTTAGCATACAACTTATGATGTTGCAGCGTCTGCAATACAACTCGCAAATGATCTGCATGCTCCGCTTCTGATCTAGATTATATCAGAATATCATCAATGAACACAATCACAAAGATGTCAAGAAATGGCTTGAAGACCCGATTCATTAAATCCATAAAAACTGCTGGCGCATTAGTGAGACCGAAGGACATGACAAGAAATTCATAATGGCTATATCTGGTCCGAAAAGCTGTTTTCGGGATATCTTGCTCCTTGACTCGCAACTGATGATATCTAGACCGAAGATCGATCTTGGAAAAGTACTTCGCGCCCTGTAACTGATCAAATAAATCATCGATTCTGGGAAGGGGGTACTTGTTCTTAATAGTCACCTTGTTGAGCTAACGATAATCAATACATATTCTCAACGAACCGTCTTTCTTACGAACAAACAGCACCGGTGCACCCCATGGAGAAGTACTGGGCCTGATAAAACCTTTATCTAGAAGATCCTTCAATTGAACTTTCAATTCTTTTAATTCAGCAGGGGCCATTCTATACGGAGGAATAGATATAGGCTGAGTATTTGGAAGTACATCAATAGCAAAGTCGATTTCCCTTTGGGGAGGAAGGCCAGGAAGTTCATCAGGAAATACATCAGGGAATTCATTAACAATAGGAACTGACTGAAGAATTAGAGGTTTCGCCTCCATATCTTGCACTCGCACCAGATGATAAATATATCCTTTCGCAATCAACTTCCGAGCCTTAAGGTAAGAAATAAACTTCCCTTTTGGCGCTGCAACATTGCCCTTCCACTCAATAACAGGCTCGTCTGGAAAATTAAAATGAACAATCTTCGCCCGGCAATCTACATTAGCATAGCAAGAAGCCAGCCAATCCATACCCATGATAATATCAAAATCAACCATCTCCAATTCATGCAAATCAACTAACGTATGGCGGTCATAAATCATCACATCACAATCTCGATATACCCGTTTAACTATCACAGGCTCACCCACAGGCGTAGATACCTCAAATGACTTACGTAATAATTCAGGCCCTTTATTACACTCGCTAGCAACAAACGGAGAAATATACGACAATGTAGAACTGGGATCTATCAAGGCATACATATTAGTGGAAAAGACAGATAATATACCTGTAACCACATCCGGAGATGACTCTAGGTCCTGACGGCCCGACAATGCATATATACGGTTCTGCTGACCGCCT
>MCJB01028869.1:13010-82473 GCA_002018475.1 Nicotiana obtusifolia | reverse complement strand
TGCATTTTGTTGTAGGCATTATGGGCACGTCGGGGCCCTGTTCCGACGTAGGTTACATTATGTACGTTTTTGTAGAAGCTCATAGACAAGTGTCAATTTATGCATAGACAAGTAATGGGTTGGCTTATGTACAATTGAATTGCCTTGTCGGCAAACATATATATTTTATTTTATGGTTTTGCATTGTAGCCTTATGGGCCATATTATGTATATAAGTATGTTCGTATCATGGCATGACATCTCGGTTCATTATAATTATTGTTCGAGATTATATGCATATGACAAGCCTTATAGATAATAAGGAAAGTTAGATGAAGGGTACGCCGACGCCCGTTGAGTAGGGTCCGGTGCCGGTCGCGGCCCTCCGGCTTGGGTCGTGACATTAAGGCCAAATTGGGTTATTCTAAAGGCTATCTTGGGTGTAATCCCACAAAGATCATGTTGGCCTATCAAACGTGAGTATAAGGATCATATATGATATGATTCGGGTTGGGACTGCTGCTGCACTTTTACTTGTTTTGGAATTTAGTTTTTTTTTCACAAGATTTTGAAGCTTGGATTCGGGCGATTTTGGAGGAATTTTTACCATTGGATTGGAGTAGGTATTTTCGACCCGGATCTGATTATTGTACATGATTCTATCTTTAATTTTGGCATTTGATTAACGAATCTAAAAGAGAAATTGGGAGATTCAATCAAAACTTTTCTAATGTAAATAATTGAGTTTTAAACATCGATTCGGAGTCGGATTAGGATGAAACTAGTATGGTTGGATTCGTATTCATATGGTTGTCGAAATATTTGTGTTTTGTCAGGTTTTGGGGTGCGGGTCTAGGTTGTCTTTTTGGTTGACTTTGACTATTTGATTAAAGATTCAACCTTTATAGTTTGGATTTGTTTCCTATGGCACTATTTGATGTTTTTGACTTGCTTTTGGCTAGTTGAGCCGTTCGGAGGTCGATTCTTGGGGGATGGGGCTTCTAGAGTATCGATTTGGCTTGCTGGAGGTAAGTATCATACCTAAACTTGGTTGACGCACTAGTTGCCTGAGTTCTTTGTGATAGCTACATGCTATGGGTGGCGCACATATGTGGGGTTGAGCCCATGTGCGTGCAGCGGGGTATTTTTCATGCTCGGGGTAGTGTTTAGGCTACGATATGCCTATGATTGATTGCTAAGCTTCATTTTGTGATAGTTCTTATATTTGTGCCACTGTATTGAACTATTTGAGCCATGTTAGAGGTTACATAGAGGTTAATCCCCTTATCAGACTTGATAACTGTTACTTTCGTGATGTAATTGCCTGATTTAAGCTATGATAGCACACTTTGCACACGCCTACACTTTAACTCATGTACATTTATTCTTGTATATTTGCTTTTTGCGTGATATGGATTGGACTGGTAGCTTATGACCACGTTGGTGGATTGTGATATTGAGCATGTGACCACGCTAGGCGAATTTTGATATTAAGCCTCTAACCATGGCGAGCAGATTATGATATTGAGCATGTGACCACGTCGGGCAAATTCTGATATTGAGCCTATGACCATGCTGTGCAGATTGTGATATTGGGCTTGTGACCACGCCTGGCGGATCCTGATATTGAGCCTCTGACCATGCCGGGCGGATTGTAATATTAAGCCTCTGACCCCACCAAGCGGATTGGACATGATTATGCCATGTAGTGTATGGATATGGATTCATGTCCCTAAGGTCACCCTCTCATGTGTCTTCTAGATGATGTACACGCAGATTGTGAGAAACCGATGGTTTCTGGTTGAGGTGGGCCTTGGGAAGGCTGATCAGTTGTTTGGTTTGGTTATTAAGATTCTGATCTAGGCCTTAGAGCCATATTGTAATTTCTATTTGGACCGGGTTGCGCACTACAACGTATTCTTATTTGGTTATTGCATTTCATCTTTACTTGCAATTTCCTTGGCTGTTTACCAGATTTATTTGCATATCTTCTTTATATGCTAGATTGTTGACTAAGCAGAGTACGTTAAGTTATTGTGTGCACCAAGGTGGTTTTATTTGTGACCCGTGACTTGATCATATTATTGTTCTGTACTTGTTAGATTTATGAACTGTATAGGTAATTAGCGAATATCATTTATAATTCTTGTCACTATTACCCCGCCAAGGTTAATTATGATACTTGCTGAGTACATGGAGTCGGTTGTACACATTCTACACTTCTGCACCTTGCGTGCAGATTTTGGAGCTGAGATGTTGTAGATGACGGGAGCTGGCATTGAAGATGCACTTGTTTTCCGGATATAGCTACCACTTGTCCTTGGTAGTTTTATATTCAAATTTTGTTGATGTATATTCCAAATAGATGTATTTATTTTCATACTAAGCTTTGTAAATCTAAGTCTTAGTGGCTCGTGACTTGTACTACCAATCCTTGGGTTATTGTATGGAAATTTAGTTATTTTGATTATTGATTTGTTGTTAATGTCATTAGAATTGTGTAACTATTGTTTGGTTTACCTAGCAGGTTGAGTTAGGTGCCATCACCGACTAGGTGGATTTTGGGTTGTGACAAATTGGTATTAGACCCCTAGGTTCATAGGTTCTACGAGTCATGAGCACTCGGTATCAGTTGCCGACGGCTTGTAATGTCATGGATGTGGTGCAATGTATTCTCTGTGATTGTGGAGGTAGGCCATCCTGTAGAACCTTAGGCCAGGTTTTGACTGCAGCTAGGGCTCAGTAGTTTCATTTGTCTGAGTATGTGCTTTTGGACATATATGTTTGGTAGTGCTCCTAGGAGTAGGATTGATGGCTCGATGAGTGGTTGGATAGCTATATGAAGAGTATTATGCTGATGGACTATGCTTAGATGATTTGGATGTGATGAGAAAAATTTTGCTTGGGATGCGAGAGGACAATGGATGCTCCATTTCTATCTTGATGTTTTATACAGTCTCGAGTTATGAGTGTGTTAAGGATCTTTCAGTTGCTTATTTATGGAATGAAGTAGATTCTTGTGTCTTGCTGGCAAGATAAGACTTGGGAGGATTAAGTGATTACATAATGGTTGTGGCCACGAAAGGGCATATAGAGATGTCAGTTTGAGGCTAAGCAAGTGGATTATCTTATGCGGGTTGTTCAGAGGTTGTCAGCCCTATGATGTTTCTATGAAGATTTTTCTTTCTAACTAGCGGGATGTGTATGTGTTACAATTTGAGTTTGGATCGCTTGAAGGAGTTTACATGACAGTCACGAGGATGGAGATGCACTTAGCAGAAGATTTGAGGTATCCTATGGCTGGTTCGACATGAGTGTATGGAGAATTTAGTTGAATTATAGTACAGGGCTATGGCAGTTATGGAGTAATGGTGTTTGGGTTATCGAATGTTATGTTCTATGGCTTCGAGCCAAGTGGGGGAGTCTGCTATCAGCGATCAGATTGCATGATCATGTTTTATGTTAGTTTTGGTCTGAGGCATATTTATGGATCAGTTATGACTTGGAGAGGTTGATTTCGAGGATGAATCCAGTAAGAAAATTTATGGATGGATGATCTTGCAATGATTCAGCTTTGCTATTTGTGGTGGACATAGTATGCAAGAAGAAGGGATTCGCTTAGTTGCTTAAGAATTGTGGGTTACATCTTTAGGTGTTTGTGTGCTAATGGTGCACAAGTATTTCGGCTCGTATACATTGGAGATTGGAGTAGATTGGGTGGCTTTGAGAAGATTCTCATGAGTTCACAATTCATTTATGGTATTTGAGGGTTTTCCCGGATTTGTATATGGCTAAGATATGAGATTTGCAGTGAGTGGTGCCGAGTCTTGCGGTATTCCTATAACATTAGTGATTCTACATTTTAGTATCAAAGAGTTTAAAGAAGCAGTTTGAGATTCATAGAAGGTCTCTTCTGAATGGGTATCTCGGTTGCAGCATTATTGGGTGCTTAAAGGGGAATACTGTGGCTTATCGGTCTTAGGACGACGTGGTTTCATGCTAGGATATCTTGGGGTGAGCTTGGGGTGAAGAATCATAATAGACTAATAGGGAGAGGTGTTAACTTGAAAGCAATTCGAGGGGAACTCGAAGAAATGAGACAGCCTGGTAGTGGGTTGGATCAACATAGTAATAGAAGTGTTTGGTTTCTTTAGTGTGGTAACATTCTAAAGGTGTTTTGTGGCAATACTCTTGTCCTTGGTGACCTGCGTGACTTGTTTGAGTTAGAGGGATTCAGTTCTGATGACATGGTTATGTGCAAATTGGTTTCGAAGAGTTCTCGATGGTTCCTACCACGACTTGAGATGGATATTTTCTAAAGGCATGGGGAGTTTGTTGCGCTTTGTGATTTCCTCCTAGATGGGGTCAAGTGTGAGGTTTCTGGCTAATTTAGTATGTATCCTGCTTGTGAGTCAGAATTGATAATGGGATTCTTGTGTTTTTCTTATGATGGCATGATAGATGAGGCGTGTCATATGAGACTGGGGTTCACATGTGCAAGTTTACGGTTCAGTTGCGATGGGAAGGTCATGAGTTCTAAACAATATGTACGATTTCTAATGTTTAGAACTATCTGATATCACCCAAGAAGAGTGCGCATTTCAGAAGGCGCATTGTGTTTCGGCTTAAGGATGCTTTATTTGTATTGCGGTACTCGCCTAGTTCGTCGACTACTGATATTTATATTTTGATATGTGGCACGGAAGAATTATGGAAGTATTTCTTGTTAGATGATTATGTATGAGGGATGTGTCAGTCATTTGAGTGGGGGAGTTGGGATCGGACATGGATATTCTTGTATTCTAGGGATTGGAAGACTAGAAGTATTCTCAAAGGCAGATTGATCCGTGGTTGCGGACGATGAAGGTATGTTAAGAGCTTAACGACTGATTGTATGTGTTATGGATAGGACATTGTGGATTTTTGGAAGGTTATTCATCTATTTTGGGATGATCGAAATTGGTTTGGGGGCTCATTGGTAGGCCTAATGAGAATATGTGTTCTATGTCGAATCAGGTTAATTTAGTTAGCATAGTTAGGGTTGAGGGGTGTGCCATCGGTTAGAGTGGTTATTATTCATGTTCTTATATGTTCCATGTGGTACTCTCCTATGATACAATGGATTATGAGACTATTGGCTATTTACACACATGATGCGGTTCTGTTTGGGCCATGTGGCAGAATTGGAGCGAGATGGCTCTTGGGGTGTTGAATGGTTGGGGGCGCCTTGGTTGTGGTCTTCTAGTTGGCAGTATATTGTGCTATCCATTTCTCCATAGTTATGGTCGTGCACTTCATGTGTTTTTTTGTTCACATGCATATGGTGTCGATTGTGAGCATCATGGCTCGAGGTATTCCATGTGGACTAGTGTGTTTTGGTTGGGTCATGCATCGTAGTGGAGTTATGTTGGGAGATGATCTTTTGTACTTATTTCGAGTGTTCTGTTTCTCCTCTATGAGATAGGTTCATAGCATTGTGCTTTGTGGTGGTATCTGTTGGGCTTGCGGGAAAGTTCTCTCATTTGATTATCATTCCATCAATGGGTACATTCGAGTTGTTGTTTGTTTGGTGCACGGATTGCACTGTATGTGGCTTGAGGTGGTGCTAGTGTGGCATGTTGATCGAGCACCTTGTACTGGATGAGATGAGGTTATTGGACCTGGAATAAGTGCTATCGAACTTTAGTAAAGTATGTTTGGAAGAATAACATCATTAGTTAGCTCAGAATTTGGTAGTGGTTCTTATCAGGCGAGAGAGCTCCATGACTTGTTGATCTAATAGGTGGTTATGAGTTTCTATGTGTTTCTTTCATCATTGGTAGTGTATGAAGGTTTGGGGCAAGGTATTATTTGACATTAGGTATGTCGTCGGTATCGGGTTTGTTAATGGGCAGCTATTGTGGTCGGGAATTATTGCTATGAGCACTCGAGTTATGTGGTATATCATGTGATTATATTTTGAAATATGGTTATGGATTGGTACAGCTTGTATAAACCTACACAGTGTATAGATGTCACGGCCCGGATTTCCCACCCTTAGGAGTCATGATGGCACCTACTAGTGAAAGCTAGGCAAGCCAATCAACCAGATTATTTACCACTTTTCTATTTGCGAATTCATTGCAACACAAAAACATCAACTAAAGAATCAGTAATTCAACAAGCGAAATGGATGCAAATTTCATACTTTACAAAAATATCACCGATAAACTGTCCTCAACAGACTAACCAAGATTTGGTGTCACAGTTTCACAGACTATTTAAGAATACTACAAACAAGGTTCTGAAGAAATAAACAAATACTATTTCTGGACTACATAGCAGAAACAGGTACAAGAAATGGACAGGAGACACCAAGATCTTCGGACCTCTGCAGAACGACCTTGGGTCGCCTGAAAATCAAAGGCTTGAAGCTTCCTACTATTTGAAGCCTGCGGTACTGGGATCTGCACAAAAGAGTGCAGAGTGTAGTATCAGCACAACTGAACCCATGTGCTGGTAAGTGCCTGGCCTAACCCCGGTGAGGTAGTGACGAGGCTAGGACCATACTCAAAATAGACCTATGCAGTTATAAACATATACGCATCTACGGTGGAAGATAGAAATACATAAACAATTTAAACTGGGGAAGGAAGAACATACATCGGATAGCAGATAAATAAAACAAAACGAATCATCAATGACTAAGAAAGAAAACGGCAATTCAACCTTTAACACAAACAAAATGAAATACAAGACACCTTCACCACCAATATCCTCTTGTTGAAGGCGTGCAACCCGTTCTCACTTACAGTAACCTCTTGTGGCAGGCGTGCCACCCGCTCCCACATACATCACATCTTGTGGTAGGCGTACCACCCGCTCCCACTTTCATTATATCCTGTGGCAGGCGTGCCACCTGCTCCCACTTACATAATATCTTATGGCAGGCGTGCCACCCGCTCCCACTTACATTATATCCTGTGGTAGGCATGCCACCCGCTCCCACTTACATCATCACAACAATCACAAGAAGTTCCGGCAAAGGAACAAAGCAACATAATAACTTCCCAGCAAGGGAACAAATAACGTCCAAACAATCATCCCAGCAAGGGAGAGTCAGCTATAACCAAACCAAACTCGACTCCTATTTAGACGCGACTCTACTAATGTGACACTAGACCCCTTAACTTCTAACGAACTCCTAAGAAACTACCCATAATTATGACACTGGACCTCTTGACTCCTAACAATTCTTATTCAACTAGTCTATTTAACCATCGACTTTATATCAAATAGAAGAAGGCTAAAACCATAACCAAAGGAACAACTAAAATCAAGAAACCTTGTGGTAGGCGTACCACCCGCCCTCATTTCACAATATCTTGAGACAGGCGTGCCACCCGCTCCCACTTATATCATAACAATATCAAGGATAATATTCAACAATTCGAAACAACAATGACACAACAATTATCCATATATGAACCACGGTCATGCTTGACACCAACGTATAGACATTCGTCACCATGCCTATACGTGGTTCTCAACAAGGAGCAATTTAACAAATAGGACAAGATTTCTAATCCCTCAAGCTAAAGTTAGAACAAACACTTACCTCGCTTTGCCACCAAATTCAAGATTTCCAATTAATCCGAATCTCTGCAACAATCAAAACCACAAGACTTCGAGCCTAAAACTCATCTGAAATCTTTGGTACTGTTTCATGATAGGATTTGCAACAATTCAAGCTGGGGTTTTGGGGTTTGGAGAGTGGGGTCTTTCGTAATTGATGTTGGGGGTTTTGAGGGGTGATTTCACGGTTGTTTTTTAGTCTATTTGGGGTTGTTTCAGGCGATTTCTCAGCTGGGTTTTGGTGAGTTTAAATGGTGAGAACTAGGCTGGAAATTGAAGGTTGAAAGCTATGTTATGGCTGTGTTTTCATGAAATTTAGGCTGTTTCAAGGTGATTTTTTAGGTTGATTTTGTTGGGGTTTAGGGGTGTTTTGGAGATGTTCCTGAGGTAGTGACAAAAGTGGGTTTGCATGTTAGGGTTACTGGTTTCTATTTATCTTTTTGGTGTTTAAAATGCTATCGCATACTCGACGCATAATCAACATGCGGTCCGCATTTGGACCGCATTTCTGACATGGCACTTTGCCCAGGAATCTGTCTAAATCTACGATTCCGTTGTAAGATTTGAGGTCCGCATTTCTCACCGCATTTGTGACGTTAATTTTTGCTCAGTACTCTGTCTCAATCTGCGATACAGGTAGTGTAATTTGCGATCCGCATTTATGAAATGCGACCGCATTTCAGACAGCATTTCTGACATGGATCTTTGCCCAGAAATCTGTCTAAGTATGCGATGCCCGTGTAAGATATGTGGCTCGCATTGTTGAAATGCGACCGCATATCCTGCCTTACTTACCTTTTCGAACTCTTTTCTTATCTTTTTGAACTCTTTTCCCCGTTCTTAGATTCTTATACCTCATACACTGCAAGAATGTTAGGATTACATAATTACAAGGAGGGATTTGCATTTAAAACAAGCTAATCTAAACAATTAGCATCATATGTGCTTCCCCGGCACATCAGGTCATTATAATAGATACGCGAATCAGGTATTATAATGAATTCCAGATGTTAGAGATGGGTTCCAAGTTTTATAAATAAGGGTGAAGAAAGAATCTTCATTGGGTGGTATTGACGGGCTTATGTGGATTGAGGTGACATGGGATCACCCATGGGTAAGTGTATGGTGAGTTTATACGAAATTTTGATGGCTTTAGAACGACTCTTGGCACGTTCGACGATGAACATATGTTTAAGTGGGGGAGATGTAACGACCTGACCGGTCGTTTTAAGCTTTAGCATTCCATTCGGTGGTTTAAGACTTGGAGTAGCTTCATATAATATATTATGACTTGAGTTTACAGTCGTTATTGATTTTCGAGTAGTGCGGGATTGACTTGGAAGAATGACTCTTGATTTCGAAGCTTTAAGTTGGAAGAGATGACCAAAGTTTGAGTTTTGGTTAAACGGAATCGGAATCGGGTTTTGATTGTTCCGATAGATTTGTATGATGATTTTGGATTTGTACGTATGTTAGGATTTGGTTTCGGATGTTCCTAGAAGAATTCGACACTATTTGTTAAAAGTTGGCCATTTTGAAGAACTTAAGAGTTCATAAATTTGACCAAGAGTTGACTTTGATGTCATTAGACTTCAATTTGTGTTCCGAATCTTTAGATAGGTCTATATACTTTAATTAAACTTGTGTTCAAAGTTTGGAAGCAATCCGAAGTGGTTAAGTGTGATTCAGACACTCTTTTGAAAGAATGAAGATTTAACAACTTAAGAGTCTTGGTTTGAGCCTCGATTCTTTGTTGTGATGTTCTCCTAGGTGTTTTGAGGTTTTGGATAAGTTTGGATAATGTATTCGTACTTTTTGGTAAGATTGGATTGGGTCTCGAGGGGCTCAGGTGGTGTTTTGGATCATCGGTTATGAAACTAATTAAGTTAAGGATTTGGAGTTTAATCATGGTCAACATCGGATCAAACTGACATCTTTTCGATATTTTGAGTGCGTGAGCAGCTTCGTAGCATATATTATGATTGAAATGCATATATGATTTGTGTCCAGGAGGTTTCGAAAGATTTTTGGATGCTAAACAAAGATTTTTTAATTGCTGATTTTTCTGGTGTAAATAATTACGAAAATACCAGTTATGTCCCTAAAAATTTCAGACTTTTTTTAAAACTTCAAAACATCATATTTCTTTCATTTTAAGGCCCAATTGGGTGATTCAAAAGGCTATCTTGGGTGTAATCACAAGAATCATGCTGGGCTTATCAAACATAAGTTTCAGGATCATCTAGGATATGATTCGGGCTGGGACAACTGCTGCATTTTTACTTCTTTTGGAATTAGTTACTTTTTTGTCACAAGGTTTTGGAGCTAAGATTTGGGCAATTTTGGAGGGGAGTTTCACCATTTGGATTGGGGTAAGTATATTCAACTCAGATTTAATTATTTTACATGATTCTAGCTTCAATTTTTGCATTTGATTGATGAATCTAAAAGAGAAATTGGGGGTTTTTTGTCAAAGCTTTTCTAAAGTGAATAATTGGGACTTGAACATCGATTCGGAGTTGGATTTTGATGAAGCTAGTATGGTTGGACACATATTCAAATGGATTGTCGGAATTTTTGAGTTTTTGTCAGGTTCCGAGGTGCGGGTCTGGGTTGACTTTTTGATTGACTTTGAGTATTTGATTAAATTTGACTTTTATCATTTGGGTTTGTTTCCTATGGCATTATTTGATATTTTTTTGAGTTGCTTTTGACTACTTTCGAACCGTTCGGAGGTCGATTCGTGCGGGATGATGCTTCTAGAATCGATTTGTTTTGATGGAGGTAAGTATCTTACCTAAACTTGGTTGAGGCAGTAGTTGCCTGAGTTCTTGGTAATAGCTATATGCTATGGGTGGCGCACATGCGTGGGTTGAGCCTATGTGCGTGCGCGGGGGTATTTTTCATGCTTGGGGTAGTATTTAAGCTATGATGTGCCTATGATTGAGTTCTAAGCTTCATGATGTGATGGTTCTTATATTTGCACCTCTGTTGTAAGTTATTTGAGCGTGTTTGAGATTTAATCCCATATTGAACTTGATAATTGCTACCTTCCTACTGTAATTGCCTGATTTGAGCTATGATAGCACACCTTGCACAGGCCTACACTTTAGCATGTCACTTATACCAGTCCAGGAGTATGAAATTTGATGTTCATTGATCATGTAGATGTATTCTTGTATATCTGCTTTCTGTGTGATATGGATTGGATTGGTAACTTGTGACCACGCTGGGCGGATTTTGATATTGAGCATGTGACCACGCTAGACAGATTGTGATATTGAGCCTGTGACCACGTCAAGCGAATTGTGATATTAAGCCTGTGACCACGCTAGGTGGATTGCACATGATTATGTTGTGCAATGTATGGATATGGATTCATCCCCTAGGGTCACCCTCTTATGTGTCTTCTTGATGATGTACACGCGGCTTGTTAGTAACCGACAGGTTTTTTGTGGATTTGGGCCTTAGGAAGGCTGATCAGTAATTTGGTTTGGTTATTGAGATTCCGATATAGGCCTTAGAGTTGTATTGTGATTTTCATTTGGATCGGGTTTCGCACCACAACATATTGATATTTCGTTATTATATTTCATCTTTACTTGCAATTTCCTTGGCTATTTACCTTTTTTATTTGCATATCTTCTTTATATGCTAGATTGTTGACTGAGCTGAGTACGTTAAGTTATTGTGTGCACTAAGGTGATTTTATCTGTGACCCGTGAATTGATCATATTATTGTTCTGTATTTGTTAGATTTATGAACTGTACATGTGATAAGCGAGTATCATTTATAATTCTTGCCACTATTAACTCGCCCAGGTTAGTTCTAATACTTGCGGAGTACATGGGGTCGGTTGTACTCATACTATACTTCTGTACCTTGCGTGCAGATGTTGGAGCTGAGATGTTGTGGATGACGGGAGTTGGCATTGAAGATGTACTTGTTTTTTGGATATAGCTGCCACTTGTCCTTGGTAGTTTTCGATTCAAATTTTGTTCATGTATATTCCATACAGATGTATTTATTTTCATACTAGCTTGATAATTCTAAGTGTTAGTGACTCATGACTTATAGTATCGATCCTTGGATTATTGTATGAAAATTTAATTATTTCACTTATTGATTTCTTATTAATGTCATTAAAATTGTGTAACTATTGTTTGGCTTACACAACGAGTTGGATTAAATACCATTATGATTAAGTGGATTTTGGACCGTGAAAATTTTCTTTAATCAAGTTTGGGGGAGGTCTTAATAGCAATTCATCTCGAGAAACTTTGTTACTTTATCAATATCATCATGTTGAGAGTTATTTACCAAGGATTATGAAAGGCGTGGCTCCGGTACTTGTTCTTTCAGTTGTCTGGTACGCCCACAATATTTCAGGCAGCATTTCTCTCCATCTTCCTTTGTCGTCGACTAGTCTTTTCTTCAGATTTTGAAGTATGATTTTGTTGGTCGATTCTGCCTAACCATTGCTGCTGGGATGGTAAGGAGTAGATAATATCCTTTTGATTTTGTTATCTTCGAAGAACTTGGTTATTTTGCTGCCGACAAACTGTTTTCCATTGTCGCATACGATCTCGGAGGGCATCCCGAATCGGCAGACGACATGGTCCCAAAGGAAATCTATCACTTCTTTCTCTCTAACTTTCTCATAAGCCTGCGCTTCCACCCACTTAGAGAAGTAGTCAGTTACAAAAAGGATAAATTGAGCTTTACCTGGAGCTCGAGGGAGCAGGCCTACTATGTCCATTCCCCATTTCATGAACGGCCATGGCGACAGAACTGAGTGCAGTGTTTCGTCCGGCTGATGGATGATCGGCGCATGTCTTTGGCATTTGCTGCATTTGCGCACGAACTCTTTTGCGTCTTTTTCCACGTCGACCCAGTAATAGCCGGGCCGGATTACTTTTCGAACTAGCGATTCTGAGCCCGAATGATTGCCGCATGATCCTTCATGCACCTCTCTTAGTATGTATTCTGTGTCTCCGAGACCAAGGCATATGGCTAAAGGTCCTCCAAAAGTCCTTCTGTAAAGAGTTCCATCGCTGGTCAAGCAGAACCGGCTGCCTTCATACGTAATGCCCTCGATTCTTTGGGGTCTTGTGGGACTTTGCCTGATCTGAGATAGTCTATATATTTGTTCCTCCAATCCCATGTTAGGCTCGTAGAGTTGACCTCGGCGTGGCCTTCCTCGACCACCGACCTCATCAACTACACCACTTTCTCGGAGTCCACCTCCTCATCATCGACTGTTGATCCCAAGTTCGCGAGAGCATCGGCCTCGCTATTCTGGTCTCGAGGAATGTGTTGTAAGGTCCATTCTTTGAACCCGTGTAGAGTAACTTGAAGCTTGTCCACATATCTTTGCATTCGGCCTTCTCTAACCTCGAACGTTTTGTTTATTTGGTTGACCACGAGGAGGGAGTCGCACTTGGCTTCAATTATCTCCGCTCCAAGATTCTTTGCTAATTCTAATCCTGCAATCATAGCCTCATACTCGGCTTCATTGTTAGTTAATTTTACAGTTTTGATAGATTGTCTAATTGTATTCCCGGTCGGAGGCTTCAGTACGATACCTAAACCCGACCCCTTCGAGTTTGAGGCCCCGTCTATGAACAGAGTCCACACTCCCGAGGGAGTCCCCGATTTAGTCAAGAGTTCCTTTTCGACTTGGGGAATAAGAGACGGCGTGAAGTCGGAGATAAAGTCGGCCAACACTTGGGATTTTATCGAGGTCCGAGGTCTATACTGGATATCATATTCACTGATCTCGATGGCCCATTTGGCCAACCGGCCCGATAGCTCGGGCTTATGCATGACATTCCTAAGTGGGTAAGTGGTTACTACACATATCGGGTGACTTTGGAAATATGGCTTTAATTTTCTGGAGGCACTTAATAGGGCTAGTGCTAATTTTTCTAAGTGTGGGTACCTCGTTTCTGCCTCCCCTAATTATCTACTAACGTAGTATATGGGGAACTAGGTACCCTGTTCTTCTCGAACCAAGACCCCACTCACCGCAACTTCTGACACAGCGAGATATAGGTATAGTAGTTCGCCTAACTTCGGCGTATGTAACAGAGGTGGGCTGGAGAGGTACCTTTTGAGTTCTTCCAAAGCGCGTTGGCATTCCGGTCCCCATGAAAATTCATTTTTCTTCTTCAGCAAGTTGAAGAACTGATGGCTTCTGTCCAATGACCGGGATATGAAGCGACCCAAAGCTGCGATCCGGCCGGTGAGTTTTTGAACGGCCTTGATACTGTCGACGACTTTTATGTCTTCGATAGCCTTGATCTTGTCCGGGTTGATCTCTATTCCTCTGTTAGAGACCATGAATCCGAGAAATTTCCCGGAACCTACTCCGAATGCACACTTCTCTGGGTTCAGCTTCATGTTGTATTTCTTCAAAATGTTGAAGGTTTCCTGTAAATGACTAAGATGGTCCTCTGCTCGCAGAGACTTAACCAACATATCATCAATATAAACCTCTATGGTTTTCCCTAGTTGGCTTTCGAACATTTTATTTACCAGGCGCTGATAAGTAGCTCCGGCGTTCTTAAGCCCGAATGGCATCACATCATAGCAATAAGTGCCATATTTGGTGATGAAGGACGTTTTTTCCTGATCGTCCTTGTCCATTCGAATCTGGTTGTACCCAGAATAGGCGTCGAGAAAACTTAGCGTCTCGTGGCCGGCCGTGGCATCGATAATTCGATCGATGTTAGGCAGTGGGAAAGAGTCTTTGGGGCAGGCTTTATTTAAATCCTTATAGTCTATACACATTCTAAGTTTGTTTCCTTTTTTTGGTACTACCACTACGTTAGCTAACCATTCGGGATATTTTACTTCGCGAATGGACCCTATATTAAGAAGTTTATTTACCTCCTCCTGAACGAAAGTTTGTTTGGCTTCAGATTGAGGCCTCCTCTTTTGCTTGACCGGCCGAAATTTCGGGTCGATACTTAGTTTATGTGTCGTAATCTCTGGTGGTATGCTTGTCATATCCAAATGGGACCAGGCAAAAGAATTTTCATTAGTTGAAAGAAAAGAGAGTAATTTACTCCTGAGCTCGGGATTCAAGCCCGAGCCTAGGTATACCTTCCGTTCGAGTGCGTCCTGTCGAATAGGGATTTGTTCCAACTCTTCGATCGTCGATTTGGTCGCATCGGCTTCATCGGGGATCACAAAGGATCGGGGGACCCCAAAGCTTTCGTCATCGGGCTGATCCCGTCCGCCCTCCTCCGTCGAAGGCGGCTTTTGTGGTTGCTATTTGGGCTCTCGATTGGGGTCTGCAGGCTTTGATGTTGTTCCATCTATCGCGAACATTTCCCTCGCTGCATGCTGCTCTCCATAGACGGTGATGATCCTTCATCCGTTGGGAACTTCAGCATCTGGTATAGGGTAGATGGCACTGCCCTGATGTCTTGTATCCATGGTCTACCGAGCAGGGCATTGTATCTCATGTCGCCTTCTATTGCGCAAAACCTTGTTGCTCTGGTTATCCCGGCAACGTTGACCATTAAATTTATTTCCCCTTTCGTCGTTTCCGAGGCCATATTGAATCCGTTGAGTATTCTGACCTCTGAGACGATTTGATCGGTCAGTCCTAGCTGTTCGATGACCCAGGACCGAACTATATTGGTTGAGCTCCGGGGGTCGACAAGAACACGCTTTATTTGGGTATCTTGCACCAGCATCAATATTACCAATGCGTCGTTATGGTGTGTTTCGGCTCCTTCTGGTCGGTTGGTCTATCCCTGTTTTCATAATGGTTCTTTGCTCGGTCACTGAGAAATTCTCGAAGGTGCCCATTGTCGAGTAGCCGGGCTACCTCTTCTCTCAGTTGTCTGCAGTCATCAGTCCTATGGCCGTGAGTGCCATGATATTTACACACAAGGTTCGGATCCCTTTTTGAAGGATCTGTTTGCAAAGGTCTGAGCCACCTGGTGTCCTTAATACGGCCGATCGCTGACACTAGAGTCGCTGAATCGACATTAAAGTTATACTCGGACAATCGGGGCGCTTCTTGTCGATCTCCGAGTTTCTCGAAGTTACCTTTTCGCAACGACCTTCTATTTCTTTGACTTACTTCATAGTTATTTTCTTGTCTCGGGACTTTGGGTCCCCTCGATATAGCTCGTCAGTCTTCCGAGTACGATCGGTGCCTATCCCTGCTCATTCTCGGTTCACGAAAATTATCCCTTCGAGACCGATCAAAAGTTTTGATTGCGTAAGAAGAGCCCGAAGCAGCTCCAACCTGGTCGTCTTCTATCCTGATTTTGGACTGGTATCGGTTATGAATATCTACCCAGGTGACAGCCGGATATTCGATCAAGCTTTGTTTGAGCTGTCTCGATGCTGCAAAGCTGCCGGTATTCAGCCCCTAAGTGAAAGCTTGCACCGCCCAATCGTCCGTAATCGGAGGTAGATCCATCCGCTCCATCTGGAACCGGGATACGAATTCCCTAAGTGTTTCGTTGTCATGCTGTCTGACTTTGAATAAATCAGACTTTCTTGTCTCGACCTTGATGGCCCCTGCGTGGGCCTTTACGAACGTATCAGCTAACATAGCGAAGGAGTCAATGGAGTTCGGTGGCAAATTGTGATACCACGTCATCGCTCCTTTGGATAAAGTTTCCCCAAACTTCTTCAGGAAAACAGACTCGATCTCGTCATCTTCGAGATCATTCCCCTTTATCGCACAAGTGTAAGCTGTCACGTGCTCATTAGGGTCCGAGGTCCCGCTGTATTTCGGAATTTCGGGCATCCGAAATTTCTTCGGGATCGGCTTGGGAGCGGCACTGGACGGGAATGGCTTCTGCACAAACTTTTTGGCGTCTAAGCCTTTCAAAACTGGGGGCGCTCGCGGTATCTGATCCACTCTCGAGTTATAGGTCTCGACCTTTTTGTTGTTGGCTTCAATTATTTTCTCCCCCGTCTCGACCCGTTAGGTTAATTCTTCCAGCGTCTTAAGAATTCCGGAGTTGGCTTCCGTACCACCCTCATTCGGTTGTGTAGAGACCGGTTCAAGTTGCACGGGGGTCGCCTGTGGGGGAATATTTTCTGTTCTAACCGGGTCCTGAGCGCGGCTTTGCAGTTGTGCTGTTGCTGCTTGTTGGGCTTGCAGCATGTCGAATATCATATTGAGGCTAATTGCGTCTTCCCCGCTCTGCTGAATTCCCAAACGGTTTTCACCTTGGACACTGTGTGATGAACGGTCTTCACCTAGTGTCTGATCGGCGTCAAATGCCATTTGGGAATTGACATCAGCTAGAGCTTCATACTCGGGTATAGCATTGTTTTCAACTTGGTTGTTGATTTCGTTGTTGGTTGGAATTGAATGTGCCATGCTTAATCTATGACCTGAAGGATAGAAATTTCTGCAAAGAGCAAGTGTAAAGCTGTGTTTGAAAAGGAATGTATCAAAAGTTCACTAATATCCTTGCCCCACGGTGGGCGCCAAACTGTTTACCCCTTAAACCGGATAATAATTGAATTTGTTCGTAGTGCTAAGGATCCATAAACTAATTTGATACTCAATAACAATATGGTAAAAGCAATTGAAATATGATAAGAAAGATAACAAAACAGTGTAGTGAGATGGACAATAAGAAAATGATAGAATCCTCGTATGAATAGTGAAAATGGTATCAAACAGCCAGAAAAATAATGGTTAAGCTGAGAGAATCTGATGCCCCCAATGGTTAGCGAAACATGCCTCTTATAGGCCAAAATAAGAGTTCTAAATGTGGTAAATAACTAATTACAATATAAATCCCCTAAAATACGGTATAGAATTTCCTTAAATCGTGGCACAACGGCTAAGATGGTTGAGATAATTACTACTGGCGAAATATCCGGTGAGTGGCGAGATATGCGGTTCGAGGCCGGTCTTTAAGCTCTTAGTATTCCTCGATCAGTTATACCGGTCTGTCTTGTCCCGGCTGCCCCAACTGTCGCACCCGACCTCTTGATCTCGGACCGGAAAAGTTCGGCCGCATACTATCTCCGTTCTGACTTCCCTAGGTTATATTCGACCCGCTTGCACTTGGATGTGACCGACCCGATTCCAAACAAATGTATCCGACCCAATACAGACTGGACTTGTTTTGCGGTTATATCGTGTTATATCCGTGTTTTCCACACTTGTTTGATTATCTGAGCTGTAAATAATGTTAGAAGACATGTTTAGGCTATGTGGCTATTTGGTTGAGAATTAATGAGACAATTTCTGATGTTTTGACTTATCTGATTTAACTGTAATTATACACCTCAGCCATGATTCATAATTTTCTTATCATATCTTATTCTCTGTTCATTGTTGATTGTTACATCGTATGTTATCATTGTTTTTTCATATGTGGAGTTGTTGGGCTGAGTAGCACGAAATTGTGCGCCCTTGAAACTTGAGAGATTGATGACTGTGGTGAGCCTAAAAGCTATGTTCCGAGTGTTATTGTGGATCGGGCTACATGTCGTAGCAGGACATACTAACTTTATTATTATTTATTATTATTGTTTATCGGGTTGCACGCAACAATAGGCCTTATTGGCTTTATTATTATTGTGGATCGCTTTGCACGCGCGGAGCAGGCCTTGTAGGCTTTATATTAGAGCTTGGGCAGTATTCGCCCTTCCGGAGTCTAACATACCAGCAGTGAGCACAGGCATAGTGATATATATACACGTGCTTTGGTGATGGGCTTATGAGCCAGGCACCCGTAAAGTGCTGAGTGGCTTTTTGTGTGTATGTGATGAGGTGGAATTTGAGACAGACAACTTGAGTATGTTGAGGGTGAGATTACTTGGAATTATCATCGTGAGATCATTTATCTGACATACATACTTGGCGGAGATACATTTTTTCTCACGCTAGACGGTACTGTGACTTTCATGATTTGACATGTACATTTGACATGCAGGCATAGAGATGTATATTCCTCATGCTAAACGGTATATGGTAATTGATGGCTTGACATGTATATTGACACGTAGGCAAAGAGATGTACTTTCCTCATACTAATTGGTAAATGGAAATTCTTATCTGATGTTGTGAATTGGAAATCTTGTTCTTTTGATAAATACATGTTTTGTTGATTCTCGGTTGTAATATCTGGACTTGACTATTATACCTAGAAAGCATGTCTACTTTTCCGCTATCAACGAGCTGAACATAATATCTTTCGAGTTATTACTTGTACTGCTTTCATTATATCAATATCAGTTACTTTTGGTTATTGGTGTTGGACACTGATCTTCTTCCCATCTCGTCACTACTTTCAACCTAAGGTTAGGTTTGTTATTTATTGAGTACATAGGGTAGGTTGTACTCATACTGCACTTCTGCACCTTGCATGCAGATTTTGGAGCTGATGTTACTAAGTATGGTGGGAGCTGGTATTGAAGACGTACCTGCGTTTCAGTTATAGATGCCCCTTGTTTTTGGTAGCTTTGGATTTATAAACCTATTTATGTATATTTCGAACAGATGATGTATTTAATTCGTACCGGCTTCGTAAGTCTAAGTCTTAGAAGCTCATGACTTGTACTACCAATCCTTAGGATTTTTGTATAAGAGTTCTACTAAATTTAGCATTTATTTTCTGGTAATCTCATTTGGATTGTGTTATTATTAATTGGCTTACCTAGCGAGTTGGGTTAGGTGCCATCACGAGTAGTTGGATTTTGGGTCATGACAAGTTGGTATCAGAGCCCTAGGTTCATAAGTTCAGCGAGTCATAAGCAAGTGTCTACAAGAGTCTTGCGGATTGGTATGATGACGTCCATATTTTTCTTCGAGAGGCTACAGGGCATCATGGATAAACTTTCCATCATTCATTCCTTACCGTGCTGCATCGATTTATCTTGAAGCATATGTCTTTGAATTTATTCCACTCACTCGTATGTTATGTAAGCGCTCCGTATCAGCTATGTCGATAGCTTGTGGATTCCATAGATGAGATGCGAGATGCGTTTGCTATGTTTTGGTGATGGGCCAATCTGGAGAACTTGAGGGCGGTTTTGACCGTAGCTTGGGCTCAGTGGTTCCAGTTGTGTGAGAATCTACTTTTGGGCTTATTTGTCCGGTAGTATCCCCGGGTGAATGGCTGGGTAGCTATATGATGATATGAGGTGATAGCGGGATGTGTTCAGATAGCTTTGATGTGATGAGAAGGGTTGCTTGTGATGTGAAAAGGACTATTGGATGCTTGATCTCTATCTTGATGTGTTGTGCAGTCTCAAGTTATGAGCGTATTGGGGGATTTCATGTTGTTCATCATGGGATGAAGTAGATTCTTATGTCTTGTTGGTAAGTTTAAAGTCGGTAGGATTTAGTGATTGCATGATGGTTGTGGCCATGGTATGGCATAGTGAAATGCCAATTTGAGGCTAAGCAGGTGGGTTATCTCCTGCGGGGTGGTCCACGAATGTGTGATCCTTCTGATGTTGTGTGGAGGGTTTCTTTCTACCAGTGGGTTATATGTGTTGCTATTTGTGTTTGGAATGGTTGATAAAGTTGATCTAACTATCACGAGATGAATGCGAGCTTAGTGGATGATTTCAGGTATTTTATGGTTTGTGCGGGATTATGGCAGTATAGAGTATGGGTTTTGTGAGTTATCAGATGTTTTGTTCTATGCCTTTGAGCCAGGTGGGGGAGTCTGCAACCGACGATTTGATTGCATGGCTATGTGTTGTACTGGTTCTGGTTTGAGGCATACTTGTGAATCGATTATGACTCGCAGAGGTTGAGATCGAGGATGGCTCAAGTAAGGGAAATTTTGGATATGGCTTATATTACACTTTATTGGTATATGGAAACCATGGAATGGTTTGAGTTGTTATTCGTGACGTATGTAGTGCGCATGGAGAAGGAATTCACTCAGTTGCTTAGAGGTGGTGCTAATGGGGCACAGGTCGTTCGACTAGTTTGGGCGGTGCATTTGAGATTAGAATAGGGTGGATGACTCTCGATAAGGTTCTAATGGATTCAAGGTTCATATGTAGCGCCTGAGAATTTTTTCAAATTTGTATATGGCTTGAATCTGAGATTTTTTGGATGATGTCGAGACTCGTGATATTTCTATATCCATATAAATTTTACATTTCAGTATCAGAGAGGTTAAGCAAACAACTTCGGATTCATAGAGGATCTCCTCATAGTGGGTATATTGGTTGCAGTGTTTTAAGTGCTTAAAAAGGAAATACAATGGATTTTGGGCTTTAGGGAGATGTGGTTTCATGCTAGGATCTTGTGTGGCAAGTTTTGGTTGAGAATCGTGGTATTATGGCTAGGAGAAGTGTTAACTTGAAGGCAATTCAGAGGAAACTCGGAGGAAATGGGTCAGCTTGGTAGTAGATTGGATCGGTATGGTAATGGTATGCTATGTTCTTTTGGTTCTTATGATGTGGTGAGGCTTTACGGGTGTTTTGTGGCAACACTTTTGGGTTTGGCGACCTGTGTGACTGGATTGAGTTAGAGGGGTTCAAAACTGATGGCTTGGTTATGTGCAAATGAGTTTCGAAGTGTTCTCGATAGTTTCTACCATGGTTTGAGATGGATATCTTTTACCAGCATGGGGAGTTTTGTTATGCTTTGTGCCTTCCTGCTGAATAGGATCAGGTGGAAGGTTTTTAGCTAATTGAGTATGTAATCTGCTTGTGACTCATGGTTGATAATGTGGTTCTTGTGTTTTCATGGGATGGCATGATAGATGCGGTGCGTCGTGCGGGATTGAGATTGACATGTACAGATCGCGATTCAATTTTATATGAAGGCTAGTAATACTTGGCATTTCCTGAGAAGGGCGCGCATTTCAGAATGCACACAGTGTTTTGACTTACAAATGCTTCATTGGTATTGCGGTACTCGTCTGGTTGATTGACTACTAGAGTTCAGATTTTGCTTTGTGGCACGAAAGAATTATGGAGGTATTTCTCGCGTGACAATTGTGTTTGAGAGATGTGTTAGTCATTGGAGTCGAGGAGTTGGGATCGGCTATGGTGATTCATTTGTTCTACGAATTTAGAGACTGGGTGTTCTCAGAGGCAAATTGTTCCTTGGTTGCGGACTGTGAAGGTATGACCAAATTTATATATCTAACAGTATGTATTATGGTTAGGCCATTGTGGACTTTTGGAGGGTTATTTATCTATCTGTGGATAAGCGGAGTTGATTTGGGGGCCCATTGGTAGGCCTAATAAGGATGTGTATCCTACACCGGGTCGAACTTATTGACTCAACACCGTTACTGTTGAGGGGTGTGCATTCGGTTACAGTTGAGCTAGTTTGTGTTCTGTTATGTTCTATGTGATAATCTTCTATTCTACAATGGTTTGTGATTTTTTGTTATTTTCACACAAGATGCGTTTCTGTTTGGGCGTTGTGGTGAAATTCGAGCGAGATGGTTATTAGGGTGTTGAATGGTTGATTGCGCCTTGGTTATGGTCTTTCCAGGCTGTGGTATATTGTTTTATTTGTTTCTCCATGGTTACGGTCATGCACTTTGTGTACTTGATGTCGAATTGCGTTTGGTTGTTGATTTTGAGCATTGTGGCTTTAGCTATTTCATATGGACTAGTGTTTGAATTGGGTCGCACATTGCAACGGAGTTATGTTAGGATATTATCCTTCGTGTTAGATTAGTGTGCCTTGGGTCTACTGTGTGCGATGGGTTCATAGCATTGCGTTGGTGGTTGTACTTGTTAAGCTTGCGGGGTGATCCTCTTGTTAGAGTCATTTTCTATGTTTGAATACATTATGTTGCTTATTGGTGCATGGATTGCACGATTTGCGGCTTTAGCTTGTATTGGTGTCGCATGTCAATAGAATAGTTGTGTTTGATGAGATGGGGTCATTGGACCTAGAAGGGGTGCTATCGTATTTGATTACTATATGTTTGGCAGAATAATATCAAAAGTCGGCATTGAATTTGGCTTTGGTTCTTGTTGGACGAGAGAGAGAGAGAGCTCCATGACTTGTTGATATGATGAGTGGTTATGAGTTTCTACGTGTTTCTTTCATCATCGACAGTGTACGAAGGCTTTGAACGAGGTTTTATTTGATAGAAGGTTTATTACCAGTACCGGGTTTGTTTTTGAGCAGTTACTGTGATCGAAAAATGTTGCTATCAGTATGCGAGTTATGTTGTATGTCATGTGATTACATCTTGGGTTATGGGTATGGCCAGATACAGCTTGTTCGGACTTATACAGTGCATGGATGCGAGATTCGGGTCTTATAATGAACTCCAGATGTTGGAAATTAGGTTCTAAGGTTTATAGACTAAGGTTGAAGTAAGGATCTTCAACTATGTTGTGTTGTCGGCTTATATGGATTGGGGTGACATGGGATCACCCCTTGGTATGTGCGTTGTAAGGTTATACAGTGAATTGATGGTTTTGGAGCGACTCTTGGCACGTTCAAGGACGAGCGTATTTTTAAGTGGGGGAGAATGTAACGACCCAATCGGTCGTTTTGAGAATTTGCATTCTGTTTAATGGTTCGAGCGCATGAGTAGCTTCTTATGATGTATTATGACTTGCGTGTATCGTCGGTTTTGGTTTTTGGGTGATTTGAAATTTATTTGGAAGAAAGATTCTCAATATAAAAGCTTGAAGTTAGAAGAGTTGACCAAGTTTGACTTTTGTGTAATTGACTTCGGATCGGAGTTTTGATGGTTTCGTAATGTACGGATGGTGATTTTGGATTTGGGCGTATGCCCGGATTTGCATTTCGATTCTAGAAAGTTTCGGCACTATTCGGCAAAAGTTGGAAATTTGAAGGTTTGAAATGTTCATAAGTTTCACCAAGAATTGAATTTGATGATATCAGGCTCGAAATTTTGTTTCGGGAGTTGGAATAGCTTCGTTATGTCATTTGGAACTTGTGTGCAAAAATTTGAGTTCATTCTGGGTTGATTTGATATGATTCGACATGAGTTTGGGGAAGTTTAACGTTTAAAAGTTCATTAAGTTTGATTTGAAGTGCGATTCATGGTTTTGATTTTGTTATGTGTGATTTGAGGACTCGAGCACATTCATGTTATATTTTGGGACTTGTTGGCGTGTTTGGACAGGGTCCCAAGGGGGCTCAGGTGTGTTTCAAATGAGTTTCAGATTATTTCGGTCATGTTGGCAATTTTGGTGCTGGTTCTTTGCACCTGCGCATATTTAGCTGCATGTGCGGACGTGCTTATGTGATGGAATTGTCGCTTCTGTGAAGAAGAGGTGTCTTTGTCAGTTCCGCTTCTGCGGAAGGTTAAGCGCAGATGCTTAAGCGCTTATGTGAGGTTTGGATCACTTCTCCGAGAAAGGGCATGAGCTGGGTGTCCGCTTCTGCGGTTGTGTATGTGCTTCTGCAGTGTCGCAGGTGCGCAAGATGTTGCGCAGGTGCGGTATGGGTTCTTTAAGTTGTAGTTGTAGATGCGACCTTTTTTCTCGCAAATTCGGAAGTTCTGGGCAGAACCATAAATATCGAGGTTTTGTTTATTTTAACACATTTTTAGATTTGGAACTCGGTTTTGGGCGATTTTGGAGAGGAATTTCAACACATGGATTAGGTTATGTATTTTTTACTAGGTTTTGATTATATTTCATGAACGTACCTTCGATTTTGGGATTTGGATATTGAATTATAAAGAGAAATTGGAGGTTTTTGTCTAAACTTTCCTAAAGTGAAGTTTTGAGTTTTGAATATCGATTAGGAGTCGGATATGAGTGAAATTAGTATGGTTGAACTTGTAATTGAATTGGTTGTTGGATTTTATAAGTTTTGTCGGGTTCCGAGGTGCGGACCCCGGGTTTGACTTTTTGGTTGACTTTGAGTAAATTTATAAAAATTCGACCTTTGTCATTTGGAATTATTTCCTTAGGCATTATTTGATGTTTTTGAGTCTCTTTTGGCTAGTTTCGTGCCGTTTGGAGGTTATTACGTGCGGGATGGCGTTTCTAGAGTATTGTTTGGCGTGCTTGGTATTGGATTAGCTTGTTCAAGGTAAGTAACATATATAAACTTGGATTTGAAGGTATTTAACCATGTGAACTAAGTTATATGAGATGTATTGGGCTGACACACATGCTAGGTGACGGGCCTGTGGGTGTGACTCGGGTAATAATGATTCATGTTGACTATTAGACTATGACCGGACTTGTTTTGCGATTATATCTTGATACATCCATGTTCTCCCCACTTGTTTGATTATCTGAGCTGTGAATCATGTTAGAAGACATGCTGAGGCTATGTGGCTATTTGTTTGAGACTTAATAAGACTATTTATGTTGTTTTGAGTTATCTGATTTAACTGCAATAATACACTCAGTCATGATTCATCATTTGCATATCATATCTCAGTCTCTGTTCATCATTAATTGTTACATTGCATGTTATCATTGCTTTTTCATATGCAGAGTTGTTGGGCTGAGTGGTTCGAGATTGTGAACGCTTGAGACTTGAAAGATTGATGATGGAGGTGGGACTGAGAGCCGTGTTGTGATGTTATTATGCATCGGGCTGCATGCTGCATGAGGCCATACTGACTTTATTATTATTTATTATTATTGTGGATTGGACTGCTCACCGCAGAAGGCCTTATTGGCTTTATTATTATTGTGGATCGGGCTGCACGACGCAACAGGCCTTATAGGCTTTATATTAGCGCTTAGGCAGGATCCGCCACTCCGAAGTCTGACATACCAGCAGTGAGCGCAAGCATAGTGACATATATACACGTGCTTCGGTGAGGGGCTTATGAGCCAGGCACGCGTAAAGTGCTGGGTGATTTTTTGTGTGTAAGTGATGAGGTGGAATTTGAGATAGACAGCTTGAGTATGTTGAGGGTGAGAGTACCTGGGAGTACCACTGTGAGATCATTTATTTGACATGCATACTTGGCATGTAGGCATTAAGATGCATTTTTCCTCATGTTAGAGGGTACTATGAATTTCATGATTTGACATGTACATTTGATATGTACGCATATAGGTGTATATTCCTCATGCTAAACGTTATATGGTAATGGATGACTTGACATGTATATTGACACGTAGGCATAGAGATGTACTTTCCTCATGTTAATTGGTAAACGAAAATTCTTATATGATGTTGTGAATTGGAAATACAGTTGTTTTAATAAACTCATGTTTTGTTGATTCTCGATTGTAATATCTGGACTTAACTGTTATACTTGGAAAGCATGTCTACTTTTTCATAACTGTGAACGAGCTGAGCATAATATCTTTAGAGTTATTACTTGTACTACTTTCATTATATCAATGTGAGTTACTTTTGGTTATTGGTGTTGGACACTGATCTTCTTCTAAGCTCGTCACTGCTTTCAACCTAAGGTTAGGTATGTTACTTACTGAGTACATGGGGTCGATTGTACTCGTACTGCACTTTTGCACCTTGCGTGCAGATTTTGGAGCTAATGTTGCTGAGTATGGAGGCAGCTGGCATTGAAGATGTACCTGCGTTGCAGTTATAGTTGCCCCTTGTTGTTGGTAGCTTAGGATTTATAAATATGTTTATGTATATTTCGAATAGATGATGTATTTAATTCGTACCAACTTTGTAAATATTAAGTCTTAGAAGCTCATCAGTTGTACTACCAATCCTTGGGATCTTTGTATAAAAGTTCAGTTAAAGTCAACATTTATCTTCTGGTAATCTCATTTAGACTGTGTTATTGTTAATTGGCATACCTAGAGAGTTGGGTTAGGTTCCATCATGACTAGTTGGATTTTGGGTCATGACACATATCCTTAGGGTCGGGTGTGCTTTAAGCTCACACTTAAAAGTTTAAGGAAGGACCTTCATCAAAAGGAAAAGGAGAAGTAAAAGGTAGAAACAAGTATTTCAAAAAGAAGAATACATAACCTTGTACTATAGGAGGTTTCACTGTTGCTTCTATCTTAAGTTTCATTGTTAATTAATCATTTTGGTTTTGCTCTAAATATGTTTCCCTTGATACGTATGGGCTTATGAAGTGATAGATGTGTTTGGATCTAATCTTGGAAAAAAGTTTTTGGCTTTGGAAAATGTAATGGCATTCAGAAAAAACTTCAAAGCACTTGAGCTATGATTGGTATGATAAGTTTGTCACGTCCCCAATTTTCCTCCGTAGGATGTCGTGACGGCACCTAGTCTCTAAGACTAGGTAAGCCTAACAAACATGCGGAAGTGAATAAAAATAATAATCTAAAATCTCAAAATTCGACAACATATATTAAAAGGGAATCTCAATAGCTCAAAGTATATACAATAGCCCAAAACCCAGCGTCATACAAGTCACAAGCTTTATGACAATACCAAAACCATTCCTATACAACTATGTCTAGGAAAGAAGGAAAATATAAAAAGGGATAGAAGGGGACTCTGAGTCCTGCGGACGCGGGCAGATGTACCTTGAAATTTCCAAATGCAAACTCAGCTCACTAGTGTCGGGACTGATAAGATGTACCTGGATCTACACAAAAAGATGTGCAGAAGCGTAGTATGAGTACACCACAACGGTACCCAGTAAGTGCCAAGCCTAACCTCAGTAGAATAGTGACGAGGTCAGGTCAAGGCCCTACTGGAAATGATAGGAAACAGAACGAAAGATTTAACAATACTATGGTAATGAAATGGAAATGAAACAAATAAGGAATTTACCAAAAGTTAAGTACACAGGATCAAGGCAGATAATACAACACGGAAGAAAACAAGGATTGACATGTTAAGGAAACAAACAACCAATACAAGTACAAGAAATAGAGAAAGATCAACAAGGGTCACTACCGAAGTACTGCCTCATAGTCCCAAATCACAAAAGTAACTCACAATCTTTCCTTATACCACCGCGGGAGCCTTTTCATTTAGTTTTGAAAATAATTTATTCCGAAATAGCATCCCGCGTTTTAGACCCCTTATCACACCACATGGCTTCTAGTAGTTCCTCCATAGCCACGCATATCAACCCCACCTTATCTCACAACATGCATTTCAACAACCAGACCTTATACCACCGTATGCGTATCAATGTCACAACATGTCATGATTTGCACCTCAAGTGCGCAATATCACAACTTGCCATAGAAACCAAAAAATACAGAATTTCACAATAAGGAGCTCATGGCTCAACCACAATGTACACAGAGCCTGAACAATAACAACCGGAAGAATAACTCAATTAAATGATATTTCACAACTTAACACTTGCCACAATAGGAATCACGACCTTTGCAACTCAATACTAATTTCAACAATAAGATATTCCAAGAATAGCAATTTCACATAAAGAATTCAACAATTAAATAATGAATACAGAATAAAGGTAACATGAACTTCAACTAAACATGTAAGCAATTAGCAAGTAAGAGGTAAGACAAGTAAACATGTGAAATTTGACTAAACTGATGACTATAACATATTAAGGCAACTCAATTAAGGCATGGAAGGGATCATAACTAAAACCAGAAATTACACATTTAGCTCGTGTACACACTCGTCACCTTGCGTACACGGTTTTTACATATCACAATTATCACATGTAACACCAAAACCTAAGAGGAAATTCCTATACACAAGTTTAGGCAAGTCACTTACTTCAAACCATGCTAACTCAATCAATAGAAGGCCTTTCCCTCGATTATCCAACTCCGAACGGCTCGAATCTAGCAAAAAAATTTCATTCTGTTAATAATACTATAGGAAACTAATTCAAACAATGAAATCATGATATTTTCAAAGAATTAAAAGTCAACCCAAAAGTCTAACCCAGGCCCACATCTGAGAACCCGCACCAAATTTACAAAATCCGAACACCCATTCGATATCGAGTCCAACCAAACAAGAATTACTCAAAGAATTACTCAAGAAGCCAACTAAGAAGTTCTACCATTTTCCCCAAATTTTCCAACTCAAATCGCTAATTACATGACGAAATTATCAATGGATTCACGTTAATTAACCAAAATCTTGTAGGAATTCTTACCCCCAATGTTCTCTCTAAAAATGCCCCAAAAATTCACCTCACATCGAGCTCTCTATGTCCAAAATGTGAAATATGAAATAAACGCTCGATTTTGAAACTTGAGTCTGCTGCCTAGTGATTTACACATCGCAATCGCAGAATTTCCTTCGCGATCGCGAAGAACAAAATCTTCATCACCCAAAACCTTACACGCAAACCCAAAGGACTGGTCGCGAACGCGATGAGAAATTTTCCAAATCTTCGTGATAGCGTGCACACATTCGCGACCACATAGAGCAACACATCTACCTTCCCAGGCCTCCTCTGCCTTCATTGCGAACGCAGCACCACTCACGCGTTCGCGATTCACTAACCTAGAAAGCTTCGTGCTCACGTAAACCATCTCGCGATCGCATAGAACAAATTCCACGCCTGCCAATCTTAAAGCTTCGCGATCGCGGCCCCTCTTTCATGATCATATAAGACGAAACCAGAACAGAGATGAACCAGAACTTCAGAAATTCCTCAATGAGCCGAAATGCGTCAAACATGGTCCGAATTACACCCAAGGCCGCGAGGACCTCAACCAAGCATGCCGACAAGTCCTAAAACATCATTGGAACATGCTCAAAGCGTCAAATAACATCAAACAACACAAATTCTACGAATCGCAACCCAAATTCAAACGTATGAACTATGAACTTCTAAATTCTGAAACCAATGCCAATTCATACAAAAACAACTCCAATTGACTCCAAATTTTACACACAATTCATAAATGACGTTACGGACCTATTCCAACTTCCGTAATCGGGATCTGACCCCGATATCAATAAAGTCAACTCTCGGTCAAACTTTCCAAAATCTTCCATATTCCAACTTTCACCAATTCATGCCGAAACGACCTACAGACCTCCAAATCAATATCCAGACTCGCTCCTAAGACCAAAATCATCTTACGGAGCTATTGAAACCGTCAAAACTCCAATCTAGAGTCATCTTCACACAAGTAAAACTACAATGAACATTTACAACCTAATCCTCCAACTTACGGACTATGTGTCCTATTTTACTCTGAAACTCACCCGAAACCAAAACCAAACATCCAGGCAAGTCACAAAATTATAATATAATATAGAGGAAGCATAAATTAGGGGATCGGCACTAAAATACTCAAAATGACTGGCCTGGTCATTACATCCTCCCCCTCTTAAAACAAACGTTCGTCCTCGAATGAGTATAGAGACATACATGAAGTGGTAAAATGATGAGGACAATGGCTACACATATCATGCTTGGTCTCCCAAGTCGCCTCCTCTATCGGTTGACCTCTCGACTAAACCTTCATTGAAGCAATGTTCTTCGACCTCAACTTTCGAACCTACCTGTCCATAATGGCCACCGACTCTTCAACATAAGAGGAATCCTTGTCCAACTGGACTAAGCTGAAATCTAACATGTGAGACGGATCGTCGGGATACTTCCGGAGCGTAGAAACATGGAATACTGGATGAACTGCACCTAGACTGGGTGGTATTGCAAGCCTGTAGACCACCTCTCCAATGCTCTCAAGTATCTCAAATGGTCTGATATACCTAGGGCTCAGCTTGCCCTTCTTCCCGAACCATATAACACCCTTCATAAGCGAAACTCGGAGCAAGACCCGCTACCCAACCATGATTGCAACGTCACGGACCTTCTGATCCGCATAACTCTTTTGTCTAGATTGGGCTGTGCGAAGCCGATCTTGAATCAATTTAGCCATTTTTAAAGCATCCTGAACCAAGTCTGTGCCCAATAGCCTAGCTTCACCCGACTCAAACTAACCCACCAGAGATCGACACTGTCTCTCATATAAAGCTTCATACGGGGCCATTTGAATGCTCGACTAGTAGCTATTGTTGCAGGCAAACTCCGAAAGCGGCAAGAATTGTTCCCAAGAACCCCAAAATTCCATCACGCATGCACGAAGCATATCCTCTAATATCCGAATAGTGCGCTCGGACTTTTCATCCGTCTGAGGGTGAAATGTTATACTCAACACCACCCGTGCGCCTAACTCATGCTGTACGGCCCTCTCGAACCGTGATATAAATGGCGTACCCCGATCAGAGATGATAGATACCGGGACACCATGAAGCCTGACAATCTCGCGAATATAAAGCTAAGCCAGGTGCTATGAAGAATAAGTAGTCACCACTGGAATGAAATAAGCTGACTTGGTCAATCTATCAACAATTACCCATACTTCATCGAACTTCCTCCGATTCTATGGGAGCCCAACAACAAAATCCATAGTAATCTGCTCCTATTTTCCCTCTGGAATCTCTAGCCTCTAAAGCAATCCACCTGGCCGTTGATGCTCATACTTCAACTGCTGACAATTTAGGCACCGAGATACATACTCCACTATGTCCTTCTTCATTCTCCACTATCAATAGAGCTGCCTTAAGTCTTGACACATCTTCGCGGCACCCAAATGAATGGAGTATCACGAACTATGAGCCTCTTGGAGAATCAACTCACGCAAGCCATCTACATTGGGCACGCATAGCTTGCCCTGTGTCCGTAATACACCACCATCCCCAATAATGACCTCCTTGGCATCCCCGTGCTAAACTGTGTCCTCATACTGACGCTCTCTGATGCGATCACATAGCGAAGACCGAGAAACCACACAAGCCAAAACTCAACTTGGCTCAGAAACATTCAATCTAACAAACTGGTTGGCCAAGGCCTGAACATCCAAGGCTAATGGACTCTCTATTACCAGTAGATATGCTAAACTACCCAAGCTCTCCGCCTTACGATTCAAGGTATCGGCGACCAAATAGGTCTTCCCGGGATGATATAGAATAGTGATATCATAGTCCTTAAGCAACTTTAACCACCTCCGCTACCGCAAGTTAAGATCCTTCTATTTGAACAGATGTTGTAGACTCTTGTGATCGGTATAGACCTCACAAGGGACACCATACTATTAAATCTTCAAGGCATGAACAATAGCTGCTAACTCAATGTCATGGATAGGATAGTTCTTCTCATGCACCTCAACTATCTATATGCGTAGGCAATTACCATACCATCCTGTATCAACACCGTGCCGAGCCCAATACACAAGGCATCACAGTACATAGAATAAGACCCTGAACCCGAAGGCAACACCAATACAGGGGCTATAGTCAAAGCAGTCTTGAGCTTTTGAAAGCTCTCCTCACACTCCTCGGTCTACCTAAACAGAGCACCCTTCTGGGTCAATCTGATCATAGGTGCAACAATAGATGAGAAAACCCCTACAAATCAACCATAATACCCCGCCAAACCAAGAAAACTCTGGATCTCAATAGTTTAAGACGAACTGGGTCAACTCTGCGCTGCTTCATTCTTCTTTGGATCTACCTTAATCCCCTCACTCGACACTACATGACCCAAAAATGCCACGGAAGCAAGCAAGAACTCACACTTCAAAAATTTTGCATACAACTTCTTTTCTCTCAAGGTGTGAAGCACGGTCCTCAAGTGTTGCTCATGATTCTCCCAGCTCTAGGAGTACACCAGAATGTTGTCAATAAGCACAATGATGAATGAGTCAAGATAGGGCTGAAATACACTGTTCATCAAGTGCATGAATGCTGCTGGGGTGTTGGTCAAGTCATCACAAGGAACTTTTTATGACCATACCGAGTCCTGAAGGCACTCTTTGAGATATCGAGCTCCCAAGTCTTCAACTGATGATAGCCTGAACGCAAGTCAATTTTGGAGAACACTCTAGCCCACTGTAGCTGATCAAATAGGTCATCAATGCGCGACAATGGATACATGTTCTTCACTGTAACCTTGTTCAACTGGCAATAAATCAATACACATGCACATAGAACCATCCTTCTTCTTTATAAACAAGACCAGAGCTCCTCAAGGTGATATAATGGGCTGAATGAAACCCTTATCAAGCAACTCCTGTAGCTGCTCCTTTAACTCCTTCAACTCTGGTGGGGCCATATGATAGGGTGGAATAGAAATGGGTTGAGTGCCCGGTAACAAATCAATACCAAAATCGATATCCCTGCCGGGCAGCATGCCTGGAAGATCCGTTGGGAATACATCCGAATTATCCCTCACTACCGAAACTAACTCAACGGTAGGAGTACCAACACTGACATCTCTCACATATGCTAGATACGCATCACATCCATTCTCAACCATCCGCTGAGCCTTTAGAAATGAGATAACCCTGCTAGGAATATAATATAAAGTACCTCTCCACTCTAACTGTGGTAAACCTGGCATAGCCAGTGTCACAGTCTTGGCGTGACAGTCAAGAATAACATGATAGGGTGACAACCAGTCATGCCCAAAATAACATCAAAATCTACCATGCTGAGCAACAATAGATCAGCTCTGGTCTCAAAACCACTAAGAACAACTAAACACCACCAATACACACGGTCAACAACAAGGGAATCTCCCACAAATGTGGACACATAGACAGGAGAACTCAAAGAATCACGGGATACACCCAAATATGGAGCAAAGTAAGATGATACATAGGAATAAGTGGAGCCTATGTCAGATAAGACTGATGCATCTCCATGACAAATCGGAACAATACCTGTGATAAGTCGGATGCAACTACCTCCGTCTAGGAAGAGCATAATATCTGGCCTGGCCTCCCCCTCTAGGGCGACCTCTACCTGCCCAACCTCTACCTCAAGCTGGCTGTGCAGGTGTGGTGGCAACTGATGTGGTAACCATGGCCTGAGGACCCGATGGAATACGCCGAGCCTGAGTAGTCTGTGGAGGTGCACCCCTCCTGAGTCTGGGGCAATTTCTCACCATATGACAAGTGTCACCATACTCAAAACTAGCTCTCGGAGGACGTGGCCGATGTGACTAGCTCGGGCTTGATCGGCTGGACTGACCGCTGAAAGCACCCCGTGTAGAAGGTGCATTAGATAATGGCGGTGCATAATAGGGAACCTAGGGCCTAGGAGTGGCCGCAATACTGCTAGCTGGGAGTGCTTAATGAACAGGGCGACTCATATAGCCCCTACCATGATAGGCTGCAACTGGGGCACTGGCACCATTGTATGTGCCAGCCAGGCCTCTTGGCCTCCCTCTCCTCTCTCTCCCAAGCCCACATACCCTCCTATATCCTAACGATCTCCACTACCTGCCGGTATGCAATGTCCATCTCCAGCTCTCAGGCCATGCTAAATCTGATACCAGGGTTGAGTCCCTCGATAAATCGACGAACTCTCTCTCTAGCAGTAGCAACAAAGGCTGGTGCATGCCTGTTACAAATCCCTGAAATGGACTGCATACTCCAATACAATCATAGTACCCTGGCGTAACTGCTCAAACTCTACGCGCCATGTATCACTAAGACTCTGGGAAAAAACTCCCTCAAGAACATATCTGAGAACTAAGCCCAAGTGAGTGCATCTGCCTCGGCCAGACTACCCAACTCATACACTCTCCATCCCTGATAAGCCGTTCCTTTAAGCTGGGACATAGTGAAAGAAATCCCACTAGACTCCACAATACCCATAGTACGGAGGATACTGTGGCACTACTTAAGAAAACCCTAGGCATCCTCTGACACCAAACCGCTGAAAGTAGGAGGGTGATACTTCTTCTTCCTCTCGAGCCTGAGCTGCTCCCCCTCTGAAGTTGCTGCCCTAACCTCGGGCTGAATTGGGGCAACCGGCTGTACTGGTATGACCTCTGGGACCTGGTCGAGCTGGACCTGCTACGTTGGGGTACAGGCGGCGGGAGTTTGTGCTCCTCTCCCGGCCTGAGAAGTAGCGGGAGCAAGTGGGATTAACCCTGCCTGAGCCAGAGTGCAAATATGCTCAGAAGATAGGCGAGGGCCTCCTGAAGTGATGGGGCAGTAACAGGCGTCTCAGGTGTCTACTCTCCAACGGGAGCTACTAGTGGCTCCTTTGTAGCAGCTCTTGTAGGTGCTCTGGCTGCACCACGTTGACGTCCTCGACTTCTAACCCGGCCTCAGCTTCTCGCAGCTTTGGCAAGGGGTGCGGGTGTGTGATTATTCAATCCAGATGTACATGTCCTCACCATCTGTGAGAGAATAGAAAGACAGAAATTTAGAATCTTGAAGTCAACAAATTCTCACGATAATCAATTAAAGGAGTGAAGATTTGCCTAGCAGTTCCAAAGCCTCTCGAAGATAAGTACAGACGTCTCTGTACCGATCCGTCAGACTCTACTAAACCTGCTTGTCACTCATAACACATATAAACCTAAAGCTCTGACACCAACTTGTCACGACCCCAATTTCCCTCCGTAGGATGTCGTGATGGCACCTAGGCTCTAAGACTAGGTAAGCCTAACAAACATGCGGAAGTGAATAAAACAATAATCTGAAATCTCAAAAACTCAACAACATCTATAAAAAAGGAATCTCCACAGCACAAAGTATATACAATAGCCCAAAACCCAGCGTAATACAAGTCATAAGCTCTATGACAATACCAAAACCATTCCTATACAACTGTGGCTAATAAAAAGGAAAATATAAAAAGGGATAGAAGTGGACTTTGAGTCATGCGGACGCAGGCATGGGTACCTTGAACTCTCCAAATGCAAACTCAACTCACCAGTGCCGGGACTGAAAAGATGTACCTGGATCTCTACAAAAATATGTGCAAAAGCGGTAGTATAAGCACACCACGATGGTACCTAGTAAGTGCAAGCCTAACCTTGGTAGAGTAGTGACGAGGTTAGGTCAAGACCCTACTGGAAATGATAGGAAACAGAACGAAAGATATAACAATACTATAGTAATGACAATGGAAATGAAACAAATAAAGAATTTACCAAAGGTTAACTACACAAGATCAAGGCAGATAATATAACACGGAAGAAAACAACTAAGACAAGTACAACACTACCGAGGTACCACCTCATAGTCCCAAATCACAAAAGTAACCACAATATTTTCTTATATCACCGCGGCAACTTTTACATTTAGTTTTGAAAATCATTTTTTCCGAAATAACATCCTCATTTTAGCCCCTTTATCATACCGCAAGGCTTCTAGTAGTTCCCCTACTAGCCATGCGTATCAAGCCCATTTTATCTCACCGCATGCGTTTCAACACCTAGACCTTATACCACCACATGTGTATCAATATCACAACATATCACGATTTGCACCTCAAGTAACCAATATCACAGCTTGCCAAAGAGACCAAACAACAATAAAATTTCACAATAAGGACCCCACGGCTCAACCACAATGTATAAAGAGTCTCAACAATAAAAACCAGAAGAATAACTCAATTAAATGGTATTTCACAACTTAACACTTGCCTCATTGGAATTACTACCTTTGCAGCTCAATACTAATTTCAACAATAAGATATTCCAACAATAGCAATTTCACGTAAAGAATTCAACAATTAAATAATGAATACAGAATAAAGGAAACAAGAACTTCAACTAAACATGTAAGAAATTATCAAGTAAGATTTAAGACAAGTAGACATGTGAAAAGTAGAATGAAATGAAGGCAATAACATGTTAAGGCAACTCAATTAAGGCATGGAAGGGATCTACATAACTAAAATCGAAAATTCCACATTTAGCCCGCGTACACACTCGTCACGTTGTATACACGGCTTCACATATCAAAATTATCACAAAAAACACCAAATCCTAAGGGAAAAGTCCCCCACACAAGGTTAGGCAAGCTACTTACTTCAAACAATGCTAAATCAATCAACTAGAAGGCCTTTCCCTCGGTTATCCAACTCCGAACGGCTCGAATCTAGCAAAATCAATTTCATTCTATAAATATAACTATAGGAAAATAATTCAAACAAAGAAAATTACATCCTTGCAAAGAATTAAAAAGTCAACCCAAAAGTCAAACTTGGGCCCGCATCTCAGCCGACAAAATTTACAAAATCCGAACACACACCCATTCGATATCGAGTCCAACCATACAAGAATTACTCAAATCCGACCTCAATTCGCCTTTCAAAACCAAAAACTTAGTCTAAGAATTTCTACCATTTTTTCCCAAATTTTCCAACTCAAACTCCTAACTAGATTATAAAATTATCAATGGATTCACATAAATTAACCGAAATCGAGTTAGAAATCTTACCCCAACGTTCTCTATGAAATCCCCCAAAAATTCACCTCAAACCGAGCTTTCTAAGTCTGAAATGTGAAATACGAAATAAACCCTCGATTTTGAAACTTATGTCTGCTGTCCAGTGATTTACACATCGTGATCGCGAAGAACAAATTCTTCATCAGCCCTAAACCTTATACACGAATGCAGAGCCCTAAACCTAAAATCTTCAACAAATACTTGTGTTGTTTGATGTGATTTGACGCTTCGAGCGTGTTTATATGACATTTTAGGACTTGTTAGTATGCTTGGTTGAGGTCACGGGGGCCTCGGGTGTAAAATTCGGACCATGTTTGGCACATTTCGGATCATTGAGGAGTTTCTGAAGTTCTGGTTCTTCTCAGATCTGGTTTCCTCTTATGCGATCGCGAAAGAGGGGCCGGGATGGGAGACGTGGAATTTGTTCTATGCTATCACGAGATGGTTTACGCGATCGTGAAGCTTGGAAATCCTGAGCATTAGGAAATCCTAAAAATACAATACTATTTTGGAATACGAATAACAGCATTAATGAAAAACAGTAGATGGTGACTCCGAGGCCTGCGAGCGAGAATAACAAGTATACCTTGAAGTCTCCATAATATCTAGCTCAATGCACGAGCGACCGACTCGATCTGAGGTACCTGGATCTGCACAAAAATGTACAGAAGCGTAGTATGAGTACACCATAATAATACGTAGTAAGTATCAAGACTAACCTCGGTAGAGTAGTGATGAGGTTCAAGTCAAGACACTTACTAGACATAAAACCTATGCAGAATATAAATATAGAACTAACAACGGAAAGCATGATTAATAAATGGAAACAAAGAGTAAGCATGTGATCACACGACAAATTAACTAAAACAAGTAAAACACAAAATGAAGTCAGTTAAGGAAACTATAATATGCTCAAATCATCAATATGTTCCAACACAAGATTTACAGCAAGAAACACCCAAAGGTACCACACATCGTAATCACAAATCACAAGTCATCCTTATACTGCCGCATGAGCTTCACATTTTAAAATATCTTTCCTGAAATAGCTTCATGCGCATAAGCCCCCTTATCTCACTGCATGCGCATCAATATATACACACCACTCTTATGTTGCTGCATGTGCATCTCATTCACAACACAACAATCAACTCACACCACACGTGCACATATGCCACAACATTGCCCGATCAACAATACCAAAGCAACAACAATACATAGCCCACGGCTCAACAATATCATGTACAAGAATAACAATAATATCACAAGGGTAAGGAAAATGATCGACAATAAAAGTGCTTCACGTAACAAACAAACTCCAATTTAAGTCATATTTGTAAGGACCCAACCGGTTGTTTTGAGCATTTGCATTATGTTCTGCAGTTTGAAGTCTTGAGTAGCTTCATATGATGTATTGTTACTTGTGTGAATTTTTGGTTTTAGTTTTCAGGTAATTCAGAATTGATTTGGAAGAATGAATCTCATGTTAGAAGCTTTAAGTAGGAAGAGTTGACCAAGTTTGACTTTTATATATTTGAGCACGGATCGGATTTTTGATGATTCTATTAGGTCTGGATGGTGATTTTGGACTTGGGCGGATGCCCTGATTTGCATTTGGATGTTTCTAGAAGGTTTCGATACTAATTGGCGAAAGTTGGAAATTTGAAGGTTTAGAATGTTCACAAGTTTAACCGAGAGTAGACTTTGAGGATATCATGTTCGGATTGTGGTTCCGGGAATTGGTATAGCTGCTTTATGTCATTTTGGACTTGTATGCATTATTTAAGGTCATTCCGAGTTTTGATATGGTTCGGCACGAGTTTTGGAAGTTGCAAATTCAAAAATTCACTAAGTTTGATTTGAGATGTGATTCGTGATTTTGATGTTGTTATGTGTGATTTGAGACCTCAAGTAGGTCCGTGTTATATTTTGGGACTTGTTGGTAAGTTCGAACGGGGGTCTCGAGGGGTTCGGGTGAAATTCGGACGTGTTTCAAACGATTTTTCTTTCATGTAAATGTGCTGGTTGCAGCTGGTTCTGGTGTTGCGCACCTGCGGTTGATCTTGCGTAGGTGTGGTAGTCATGGAAGCGGAAATATGGCCGCACTTTGAAAAGGGACTGAGTTTGCAGTTATCGCAGATGCGAAACTTTTGGCGGTTCTGCAGCCTCCTAGAAGCGATGGCATTGGGCGCAGAAGCGTGTTTTGCTTCACACCTGTGGTTGCATAGAAGCAGAAGTAGATCTGCAGGTGCGAGAGGTCGTCTGATTAGTTGTTTCCACAGAAGTAGAGAATTAGTCACAAAAGCGGCTGGGATATCGCAGATGCGAAGATGCCTGGGTAGAAACTATATATCGAAGGCTTGGTCATTTTATTCATATGTTGAGCTATATGGAGCTCAAATTTAGGCTATTTTGGAGGAGATTTTAACCACATGGATTGGGATAAGTGTTTTCTACTCAGTTTTTATTATATTTCATGAATCTATCTTCAATTTTGGTATCATATTATGATTTTTGAAGAGAAAATGGGGGATTTTGTCTAAACTTTCCTAATGTGAATTTTGAATTTTGAACATTGATTCGGAGTTGGATTTGAGTGAAATTCGTATGTTGGACTTGTAATTGAATGGGTAGTAAAATTTTGCGAGTTTCGTCGGGTTCCGAGGTGCGGACCCGGGTTTGATTTTTGGTTTACTTTGAGTAATTGATTAAAGATTTGACCCTTATCATTTGGGATTGTTACTTTAGGCATTATTTGATGTTTTTGAGTGGCTTTTGGCTATTTTCGAGCCGTTCGGAGGTTGATACGCGCGGGGTGGCATTTTTGGAGTATTGTTTGGTTTGCTCGATATTGGATGCGGCTTGTTCAAGGTAAGTAACATATCTAAACTTGGATTTGAGGGTATTTAACCTTGAGAACTATGTTGTATGAGATGTATTGGGGTGACGCACGTGCTAGGTGATAGAAGCGGGTGTGTGCACCGAGGTATTCATGATGCGGGTAGTTCCTAGACTATTACATGCCTTGTTTTGCTATCACGCTTCTTTGATTACCATATTTTCTCCATTTATGTGACTACGTGGGATATTATTCATGTTAGAAATCATGCCTAAGCTACCTGTTCAATTGTTTAAGATAGTCATGATAGTTACATCCACATGTTATATCTCGGTCTCTATGCATTGTAAATATGTTGTCTTGCCTATTATTTGTTTCCATGTACGTGATAAGAGTTTGAACTGTATTTGAGATAAATTGTGTTATCCCGTGTTATATAATTGGATTGTGTTTCTGTGAGATGTCTACATATTGAGACTTGAGCGGATTGATGATTGATGTTGGCCGTAAAGCCATATTTATATGGATACATGGATCGGGTTGCACGCCGTAACGGTTATATTGATATTGAGGTGACGCACGTATTAGTACGAGAGGATAAAGGTATGCAATCTCCAATTTATTATGGAAGTAAAATATTGCTAGACACTGAAACCAGGTACCCACACTTGGAAAAGTTAGCTCTAGCACTCATAGTAGCTGCACGAAAATTAAGACCCTACTTTCAGTGTGATCCTATTTTTGTGGCCACTACTTTCCCCTTGCGAAACATACTGCATAAATTGGAGCTTTCGGGCCTACTCACCAAGTGGGCAGTCGTATTGAGTGCCATTAAGTCAAGAATTTTAGCAGACTTTATTATTGATTTCACCACTAGAATACTTCTCGAAACCGAAAGGAAGAAATCATTGCCTCCAGTATGGTTACGGGAACCTGGATCCTCTATACGGATGGGTCCTCCAACACGAAGGGGTCCGGACTTAGCATTTTACTTATTACACCCACTGGGGAAAAGGTAAGACAAACCATCAAATGTCAATCTATAACTAACAATAACGCCGCGTATGAGGCTGTTGTTGTAGGATTTGAATTAGCTTGAGGATTGGAGGGTGAATGCATTGAACAAAAAAGCAACTCCCAATTAGTGATGAATCATGTTTCATGGACTTATGTGGCACAAGAAGCTGGCGTGCAATTATACTTGGCCGATGTTATGCAACTCTTAAGTCAGTTCAAGGAGTAGAAGTTAACACACATGCCTCGAGAAGAGAACACGAGATGCTCTGGCCAACATCAGATTTGCTACCGATATCACCGAATCTGAAACCAATTATGTCGTACATCTCTCATTCTTCCATCGACCAAGCCCAGGATGAGGTAAACACTACAAACATGGTTTGGAATTAGCGTAAAAAATTCATTAATTATTTGCAAAATGAAACCATTCCCGAAGATAAAAAAAGTAGCCCGGCATCTCTGAATTCAAGCAGCGGGGTATTACCTTGTTAACGGAAACTTATATCGGACGATGTTAGGTGGTCCATTGGCCAAATGCCTAGGACATGTTGATACAAATTACGTGATGCTGAAAGTCCACGAAGGGCATTGTGTAACCATTTCGGAGATAGGTCGCTTGCTTAAATGGTAATACAAGTTGGGAATTATTAGTCCAGGATGGAGAAAGATGCACCTAACTTTGTCAAAAAATGTGACAAATGCTAGCGGTTCGCTCATCGACTGCATCAGCCAGCCAAACCACTCCAATCTGTGCTCACCCTATGGACCTTCATGCAATGGGGAATGGACATCATGGGCCCCTAACCACAAGCTCTAGGATTGGTAAAATGTTTGCTTTGTTTTAACTGACTACTCTTCTAAGTGGGTGGAAGCAGGTTAATTTTCACATATCCGAGAAAAGGAGGTCATTAATTTTATTTGAAGAAACATCATTTGTTGATTCGGAGTCTCAAAGGAAATCTCATTCAATAACAGAACACAATTCATTGGAGCTACGATAACCAAGTTCTTCAAAGACTGGCAGATCAAGAGGATCACTTCTACCACATACCACCTATGGGAAAACGGACAAGTCAAGTCCTGGAATAAAGTCATAATAAAAAATTTGAAGAAAAGGCTTCAAGCAGCCAAAGGAAAATACTGGAGGAATTACCCGAAGTGCTGTGGGACTACCAGACAACGACCAAGTCATGCATGGGAGAAACTCCTTTATCCTTAGTGTACGGGTTAGAGGAACTCATCTAGGTCGAAGTTGGAGAACTAAGTTTAAGGTTTGCTCATGGTTCTGAAGATTCAAACAATAAACGTAGCCGATGCCCTAGATTTATTGGAAGGATTTAGAGAATCAACCATGATTCAAATGACAGTCCAGAAGTAAAGGATTGAGAAATATTATAACAAAAAAGTAAATCTCTAGCACATCAAAGTAAGGGATACATGCTGCGAAATGTATTCTTGGTGTCCCCCGCAGCGAATATCGGAAAACTTGGGCCTAATTTGGAAGCACCCTATTGAGCCATTTAGAAAACCGGCAAGGGGTCATAAAAGCTCGAGGAACTGGAGAGCAAATGCCTTAAGACAGACTGGAAAGTAGCACATCTCAAACCTTTCTATTTTTGAAGCTTGTAGTGGTTCTACTCCTTTCCCTACACATGTATTACGAACTTGGATGCAGCCGCTAACTTGCGGGTTGCACATTTGAATGAATTGGATGAGTTCTGCTACCATGTATATGCAAGTTCGTCCTTGTACAAAGAAAGAATGAAGTACATTCATGACAAATACATCAGAAACAAGGAGTTCAAGGTGCGCGATCTTGTTTTGTTGTTCAACTCACAATTGAAGATGTTCTCGGAAAGTTGAAATCCTAATGGAGTGGTTCCTTTGAAATTGTGCATCTGACACCTTTTGGTCCATTGGACTTGTAAACAAAAATGATGAGGTATTCCGAGTCAATGGTCATCGGGTGAAGCATTATTTGGGACAAGCTGATGATGGCCACGTAGTGGCAGTTATTCATTTGAAGTGATGGTAATCTACGTCGTGCCGCGACATTAAATCAGGCGCTTCTTAGGAGGCAACCTATGTTTTCTTTTTATTTTCTTTTCTTCTTTTGTAGATAAGTGTTATTTTTTGCTAATTGGAATTGAATTGTACTGCAGGAATGAGTGTGCTTTACAGGAACTGTGCTTAGAAAATTGGCTAAGTGTGGGAAAAGTGCGGACCGCACATGTATTCTGCGGACTGCATAATTATGAGTGCTACAATAGAAGGCAACTGCGGCCGCACAATTCTTGTGCGGACCACACAACTAGGAAAGGGAAAATGCAAACTCTCTGAAGTTTGGTCTGTTAGAGAAATGGCCAATATGCGGCCACACATCAAATTCTGCGGTTTGCAGCAAAAATCTGAGGTCGCACCACAAATCGTGCGGACTGCAGATCAACAAAGGCTATTGAGCCTTCAGGTAATAGAGTGCGGCCGCACTCCTCCTTTGTTCCCCAAGTCTGCTCGCAAATATAAATAGTAGCCTAAGGCTATTCTACTAAGTTTTTCCCTCCTTGAGCACTCTAATTTCTAAAACTTGGAAATCTTCTCTTTAATCATCTACCATACTGCATTCACATATGTGATCATTTAGTTGCACTCTGTCATATCTGGTATGCTTCAATTACACATAGAATTTTTTGGTTTTTTTTTTTAGTTTAATTTGCAATTATTTTTAGGTAGTTTAGACCATTTGTTAATAGATTTTAATTTATCTACCATATGGGGTTTAATCTGTAATGGGTCAATTGCTAATTACTTTATAGGAACTAGCTAAATTAATTGGCATGTTTAATTGTTAATACCATGTTGAATCTATGCAAAACTTGAAAACCCTAGAAGTCTGATCGATTTGGTTTTGAAATCTGTGGCAGCACAAGAAATTGTGCGGTGCGCAGAAGTAGAGAATAGGGTTCTTTGTTCAAGAATGATTCTGCGGCCGCACTTGATATTGTGTGGACCGTATAAACTCCACCGCGGCGCAGAAAAGTGTGCATGGCCGCAGAACAGACCAATCTTTGTCATCAAAGAGTTGGTACTTTTGGGATGTCCAATGTGCGGCTGCAAACATAATTCTGCGGACCGCACTTCAAATCTGCGGCTGCACTCATAATTGTGCGGACTGCAGTTCCATTTCCGCAACCGCAAGTGCAAATTGTACGGTCCGCACAACCCAGTCTGCGGCCGTACTTGTAATTGTGCGGACCGCACTTCCCTACCCTACACTCATGTTCTACATTGTGTTATACTCTCTGTTTGAAATTGAACCACAACTAACTGCTGCTATTGCTAGTTACAGAAAATGGTTAGATCTTGTGGCCGTGGTGACACTTCAAAGGGGAGGGGTGAACCTTCCAGAGGTCGAGGCAAAAGCACTTTACCCCTCGCCCTCCAGAAGATAATCACCAAGAAAGCTACAGCAGGCCGAGGAAGACAGCCCGAGCCCTCCGAATCTAGTTCATATGCCCTATCTCGAGAAGCATCGGAGGGCGACTCAGTGCAAGAGCAACCAGCTGTCCAATCACAGCCACAACAGCCACATAGAAGGTATCAACTCTAGGATGAGCCTTCCTCCTGACATAGCACCTCTGATGGTTCGGAGAGTGCCAGTCAGGCTTCAAAGCCCTCTTCTACACCTATCCCTGAGGCACCAGTAGTTAATGTTGATGATATTCCGAATGATGGCTAAGGAGGTGATACTACAGTTGCCGGCCTTGAGAGGCCGAAGAAGAAAGAGGTATGGGAGGACCGTTTTGTAAGTCTAGCTGCCTTCACCAGTTTCCGCGGGAGGTGGCCGGTCAGGTCGCTCACTCTTGAGTGACAGTTCCAGCTTAAAGATCTTGACAAGTATAATCCAGCTGTGTTGAGACAGTTCTGAGAGAGGAAGGGGTGGATGTGGTTCACCCAGTCAGTTGTGGACGCCAAGGAGTATTTGGTTCGGGAGTTCTATGCCAATATGGCACACATAAAGAAAGGGACCAAAGTTACAAAAGTGAGAAATCTGAAGGTGCGGTTCAACCAGCACACACTGAACTCCTACTCGGAATTTGAGGACGTTGAGCCAACACAGTATTTGGAGAAGCTGGCGATAGGTGATGCAGCTCGACCATGGCTAGCTGAGCTTCTTGCAACTCCAGGCCACCACCACCATGGATCACTGCAGGGGTTCCTATTCAGCGGAACGCCCTAAATTTTGAGGCGAAGGGATGGCAGAACTTCGTATGCAGCAGAATAGACCCGTGCCAGAATGAAACCAACCTACCTATTCCACGTGCAATTTTAGTCGCGTCTATTATGGACGGGTACCCAATCAATGTGGGTGCCGTGATGTCGGCCAGCATGTCAGTGGTCGCCGGGCAAGATGATATCTCCTAGCCGTATCCCAACACCATCATTGAGTACCTTACAGATGCACAGGTAAAGCCCATAGATTATGACACGAATGTTCAGGCGAAGAAGCCTTTCTCTTGGTATTCTCTAATGGATGCACACAACCCAAAGATAAAGGGTCAGACGACTACCACCATAGAACAGTCTGACGAGCCATCGGTGGTGGGCATAGAGACAGCTGATATGCAATCCACTACAGCAGAGCCTTCTACCAATATAGCTGCCAAGCCTCCACCTTCAGCCTCAGTGCCTCCCACCTTGGCTTTGAAGCCGGTACCTATGCCATCTACTCTACTCTCTGCGCTGCGAGTCTCCCAAACACTGGCGAACCTCAACAACTGGATGCAAGCAGCTATAGCAAAGCTGACTGACATATCCAGTCATGTTGCAGCACAGTCATCCTCTCTAGCACCTCAGATTGCCCCCACAGTTGATGAAACCTTGAAGAAGCTCCTAGAAAATCGAAACGCGATCATGTCCACTTTAGTGCAGCATGGAGCAGTGATCGAAGAGTTGGGCAAAGAGGTAAGGAAAATGAGAAAGCGGCAGGCATCTAAGAAGTCAGTGGACGAGCTTCAGAGCCAGGTTACAAAGCTTGCAGCAGCCGGAGACATTCCATTTGATATGTTGATAGACTCGCACCACCCAGACCCAGCTCCTACAGCACCAGCTGGCCAGTCTGAGGAGCCAGACACTACTGCTGACACTGTTGAGGTAGTCAGTCAGATGTTCACCAACTCAGCCATTCCCAGACTTGAGGATGATGAGATCCAATTGGATAAGGCTGAGGTCGGTGCCACTATTAGGGACACAGAGATGGCCACAGAGCCATAGGGAGTTTTCTTAACTCTCACCCTTCTCTTACTCTTATGTTGTTAAGCATTAGGGACAATGCTTATTTTTATTCTGGGGGAGAGGGTGGAGTTTCTTTGACACATTTTGATGATTTTGTATTTTGATAACTATGAGACATTTGGGCTGTAATTAACTTATTACTATTTTCTTCCTCTTTCTCATCATGTATATATTCCCTCTTATCTCTCATTATGTATATTCGTTTAGCTTTCAATAGTTCTTTTGTTTTATAGCTTCTTTATCTTTATATTTGACTTCTTTTTGAATTAGTAGCTTTTTTTTATTTAATAGCTTATTTTTATGTCTTAGTGGATAATAAGACTTTGGTTTTCTTAATGCCACGATTCTTTCCAAAGGTAGTTTCTGTGTAAACCGGGTGGCTCTTTCCAACAATGGATGGCGTGACAGCCTTCTTAAGGGATTGAGTCCTTTTTTTGATGTTTAGGTGATAATAGTAGTAGTAATGAATAAAAAGACCTAATTGAGTATACTCAAAGATTCAAACATGCTTCACTTGGCACCAACACACTTAACTACATGCCTATGATTGAAAATAAGGTTTTTGGAAAGAAATAGCTCTAGTTAATGACCTTGTGACTCTTGTGTTGACTTAGGCTATCATCGAGTGGTTTAATCGAACCATAGTGATTTTCAATCTTGAATATGGTCATTGTGGGCCCTCGACTCTATCCTTTTTAACAATCCAGCTGCGTGAGAGGTGAGATGTGATTGTTGCAAGTCCAAGTACCCATGCTAATGGTCTAGAACTTTCCCCGAATGTGTTTCCAGGAGAAATTTTAAGTTTTGCTTGGCTTGAGAAGTGATTGTAGGCTCTCTTTGACCCCTTGATATTTTCCATTGCCCACCAATGTTGTTACCCGTTGTGTCGTGACTCTCTCTTGGCACCCAAGCTTTTCTTAACACTCTTGTGAAATAATTGGCTAAAAATATAAGTTTGGGGGAGAGACGAAGAGTTTGAAAAAGGTATCAAGGCACAAAAGAGAAAAGAAATGAAGAGAAGGAAAGGCAAGAAAAGAAAGAACAAAAAAAATGCAAAAGAAAAGTGAATAAGTTGAAGAATTGAAAGGGATTCAAACAAAAGTAATGATGCAAAGCATGGAGAAATTAAAGAAGGAGAAAATAAATATCATGACCAAGAAAGAGTGATGTTGAATCTCTCTAGTTCCCCTAAGGAAAAGACAATGCCTCAAAGAATTGGCAAAGCATGAGCCGAGAAAAGAAAGTGGAGTGCTTAAGGACAAATGAACCCCTTTTATCATAGCATATCCAACCTTAGTCCAAAAGCCTTCATCACATTCCGAAATATCCCTACGTCATATCAATCCGGTTGAGCTTACATTAGTGGTGATTTACATGAGGGGCAAGCCTATGGTACTTTAAGCCGTACTTGCGACATTCTTTTGATAGAGATGAGCGAACCTTTCACAAATCTTTGGATTGAGTGCTAAAATTCTTAAGTGAGATAGGCAAACGGAGAGTAGAGGAGGAGGAGTTTGCGATCCATAATGACCTACATGAAAGAGCGAGTTTCCTTGATGAATAAAGTCAACTCTTGATGATCAAGTGTCACATTAGAACTATTTATGCTTAAAAGTTTAACTTGTTGCCTTGTTAATAATTCATAAGTGGTGTGGGTAATTTTTGGTCCCAATTGATGTGTGAGTGACTCACTTTGAATTGCTGGAATGGCTCTTAACTTGTGGAGGTGGAAACTAATTTATTTGCTTGAGGACAAGCAAAAGCTTAAGTTTGGGAGTTGATAAGTAGGAATTTTGACTGCTTACTAGCGCCCTTTAGCTTTCGTTTAGTCCAAAAGTATTTCATTGTGTTCCCGAAAACTGATGAAATGTGCTTCATTGCAGGAATATTGAAAGATGAGCCCCCGAGATGAACTCCAACTCAAGAAAGAGTAATCTGAACTTTAGGACAAAAAAAAGGCACAAAAGCTCAAAAGTGTGGACCGCAGAATATCATTTGGGCCTGCAGGTTGTGAAGAAAAATCCATCAGAGATTGGTGCAAAATGCGGTCCACACATGAATTGTGCAGCCGCAGAAGCTGGTTCAAAGCAGAGTTCAGAGAACCTGCATTTTAAGTCTACCAAAAGTGCGGATCGCAAATTATCATGCGGTCGCAGAAAAAGAGTTGTGCGGTTACAGTTACAATTGTGCAGACCGCAGAAGAGCAAGGTGCGGCCGCAGTTACAATACTGCGGACGGCAGAAGGAATGCATTGCGGTCGCAGTTTTCCAATCCTATCAAGCTGAAGATAAGTGCGGACTGCACATGGAATTGTGCGGCCGCAGAACCTCCGAAATGGCATTTTTTCCGAAATTTTCAGTCCTGTATAAATAGACAAGTTTCACATTTTTAGGGAAATTTTTTGATATCAGCTGCTACAGTAGACGGTTCCTTTTAACATTTTTAGAAGTTTTTGCTATTTTGTGCTTTTTGAACATAGAATTTATCAATTGAATAGCATTATGCGTTTAAATATCATTTGTTCTCCTATTTCTTCCATTTTAAGTATGAGTAGCTAGATTTTCACTAGGGTTGTGACCCAATCCTAGTGTATAAACTTAACGGGTGTTTGATTTATTGCTTGTTTATGGTTGGATGTTTATTATTTAGCCTTATTCTTGATTTTACCTTAAGAACTAATGGTTGCAAACATTAGCTCATGCCTATTTCACTTGGTCTCTACTTGAGAAAGAGAGACTTAGTCTAAGAAAACATGGCTAGCAAGAAATTGAGTCAATCGAAAGATTGATAAACCTAATTAAAGGGTTGAACCTAGAGATAATAAAACCCGACTTGAGCTTTTTATCAACCATTTTGTTCAATACCCATTTTTGGACTTGAGAAAGCCAAATTAGGCAAAATCACTCTCTGACCGAGAGGTATTAAGTGGGTAACTGAGTATTGATAGCTATAATACACCCCAACCAATAAGACATACAACATTTGAAAAATAACAAAAACAATCTTCTAGTTTTGTTTATTAAATTGCAAGTGTAGTTTAGTTTAAACTTTAAAACAACCAATTTTTGCGAAAGTGCAAATTTAGATATACAAACTCACACGCTAAGATATATACTATTAACTCCCATCCATATAGCTCTCTGCAAAATTAACTCCCATCCACCCCTGCAAAAGGTTTGCTCAAGTTGGGGAAAGGTATATGCGACAAAAATGAGAATGCCCAAGAATGATTAGATGACTACCATGATATAGTGCTTGAATACCATCGAGTTCATTAGGGATAGAATTCCTAGTCCTTGAGCAACTTCTCAGCAATTGCTCAAAACCCTCACGACTTTGGATATCCACCTCTTCAGTATCGGGCACTCTTTTGAGAGGAATCATGATAGCTACCAAATCACAAAGTTAAAAATAACCCCAATACATTACAAAGATCATACTACTTGAATACTTACAGTTGAGATTCCACTTCTCTAGAAACTGGCCCTTGTCATTTGCATAAAGGAACTTGGTTTGAACCACCACGTATCTTTCAAACCACCTCCTATCAAAGTCATCGCCACAGTAAAAAATCAGGGTCATCGAGCATCGATTGGTCATATTTATCACCCCCTTGCGGTAGACTTTGGGGGAGTAGAGATGGAGAAGGTGTTGGAAGGTCAGATGGGCCCCTGCCTTCTCCGCCAAGTGGCGAAGGCACAAAATCAGCCTCCTTACATGAGGGCCAATCTGAGCAAGGAGCAATGTGTATTGAACACAATATTCAACAAAGATATAATCTACGGGGAGAGAGAAAACCATAGTAAAAGGATTTGTGGGGATAAAGGAGTATCTACGACGATGGCTGGTAAGTCGTTCCCTTCCGGAGGAAGTCCGAGGAAAAGATTTGTCCAATCACTTCAACTATAATTTTTTTAACCCCTGAAGGATGTCGTTGGTAATAAGTGAAGGATATAAAAACATGTGACATCTTGATCTCCGTCCATATACAGTTTGACGTTGAAATTACCGCCCATTTTTAACTCCATGGGCACAATGCGGGGAACTGCTCTCTCAGGTTGAGATGCTAGGTCCACCGTGGACTTTTTCCTTTTCGCCGGAGGGGCATGCAAACCACCATCTTTTCTATGCTGGTAGTCGTCGAAAAATTTTCCCTCGTATCAAGGGAGGAGGCAAAAGCTGATTGCTCTGAAGAATGCTGGCTCGGAGGACCAATTTGGGGAAGAAAAGTTTTTTTTTTTAAATAAAGATTCTCTTAAAAACTAAGGAAGAGAATTAAGGTCTAAGGAAGGCTGAAAATTCAAGAAAAGTGAAGAAGTGAAAAACGAGGACTTCCCCTTTTTATAGAGGAAAGATCATCATTGTTTTGATAACCAACGAAAGCATTTGATTACAGTCGTATCTGTCACATTTCGTTTGCATTAAATGGAAGCAATGTCAATCTTCAGGCACATTAAGGGACGCATGACAGGAACAACGCATCTTTTCACTTCACCCTTCCCAAGGTGCATTAACAATCAAGAAGAAAGAAACATTTAGGTACTCACCATATGAGCATGCCAAACATAAATCACAACTCGGAGGCAAGGCAATGCCGATACAATTCAAATATTGCACTCGATGATTAAGCCAGATCCTTGAGATGTAGGGGGATCCTTTGAGCTCAATTGTAGTTCTATGTGTCGGGAACCTTTAAACAATCACCAAAGGAATAAAAGAATAAGGGGAGAAAAAAAGTACTCTTTCATTTGAAACAAGGAAATTCCATTCAAACTAAGGAGGGTTCATTACAAAACGAGGCATAACCTCAAACACATGCAAAACAAAGAAAGAAAAAACAAAAGAAAAAGTAAATCATCAAACTCTGAACTTTAGTCACTGCAATTGTGTTGTCAATGGCCTAATTGGGGGCGGAGAAGATTGTGGTCCTTAGAATGCTGGCCTAGTTGAAAGAGGGCAAAAAAGAGACAGGTCAGAACGAGCAACTAAAGGACCAGGTCGAGAATCAGCGGGCTCCTCTTCAATATCTTCCTCTGGGAAGTTGAGAAATTCATCATCCTCCGGAAGGTCTCCCTCAGGAGTGGCCAAATTTAGGACTTGCCGAGCTTGCTCTATGGCCTACTGAGTCTTTTTAATCTCTTTTTTCAAATAAAGGATCTCTGTATGGACACTGTACAACATGGACATTTTGGATTTCACGAATATTATGTGCTGAGCCAACTCCGATTGTACCATCAACCTATTAATCTCCTGGGTCACATTGTCCTTCTCACTTTGCAATCTATTCACCTCACCTTTTGGAGAATCGGTGGACTCCTTCCATGATACGAGAATTTCTTCAAGGTATGACGCTCGCACCTTGGCTCGAGCTAGCTCATAAATTAATGTCACATTGGCATCGGCTAATTGGCCCGTGTGCGCCTCTTTCATTTTGAGTAGTGCCTTGCCTATCAAGCTTCTTCTTCAACTTTTTCAGCTTATCCTTAGCCAAGATGGCCAAGAGTTTATATTTCTCTTTTTTTGAAAGCTCTTCCCCATATCGGGCTTCCCAAGTCTTAGCTCTCTCACTCAATTCATCTACGGTTCCCTCATAGTAAGCGAACCTTTCCTTGATCCGGATTGAAAACGAGTTAGCATGCATTGACACAACTTGATCTTAAGAAGTCTGCTAATGCTTGTCCTCTTATAGCCTTTTGAGGGATGTACAAAATTTTAAATTGTTGAAAATGGAGGTATCACCTTGCTAGTCAATCACTAAAGACAGGTTTTGACATCACGAACTTGATGAAATTTTCTCTAGAAACAAGGCGAACAACATGAGCTTGAAAGTAGTGCTTCAACTTTTGGAATAAGAAGACTAGCACCAAACATAACTTTTCGAGTGGCAAATAATTTAGCTCATTTGGTGCCATCATCCTGCTCAAGTAGTAAAAGGAGTTTTCTTTCCCTTCACTAATACAAAGTAGAGATTGTCTCATTGGGCATGCCAGAATTTATCGACAATAAATTTGCGTCAAGAAAATAATCGAAACTGAAAAATATTGCAACAATCGTAGTATTTGATTTCAAATAGTACGAGTGTAAAATCTCTATGAATCCTTTGATTCTTATTTCCAATAGTAAATAAATTCAATGGCCTTCAAGCTTGATCTTGAATCTAGATTTGTTGCCACGGACGATGATCTTGAATTCAACTAGCACGAACTTTGATTTGAACTCGTATTCCTTGAATCTTGATTTGTTCTTCGTTCTTGAGCTTGAACTTGATTTCTTGAAGCTTGAAACTTGTAGAGAAATTTGCGGCATTTGATCCACGATCTCTCTCTTGCTTCTTGTTATAACTTCTAGTGTCTTTTCTAGGTTATGAAGACCCCAATTTATAGTTGTGGGAGGGAAGAGTTATGATAAGAACAAACTCTTTCCAACCAATTAAATTGAAGCATGACAAGGTCGCATTTGATTCGCCAGAACATGTCACTTGTACATGTGGCGGGGTTTCATTGGCCTTTTAATTTGACTTGGCATGCCTTGTCATTTTGACATGTGGCATGATCCTATTGGCTCTTCCGTTTGACTTGCCGTGCTACATTAATTGACACATGGCACCAAGCTAGGCCTCTAAGAAGATGACATCTTGGGCTTGATGAAGTGGACTCATCATTTGTGGCCCAATTAAATGGGTTAGCCCAATGCATTTGGACCTTATATATCGGACTTATCTAATTAATCTAATTAAATTAACCCATAATATTTATTTGGACAAATATATTTAATATATAGCCTAAATTATTTTATTGAATTTAATTCCGATAAAATTTGTATGCCTATGCGGCTATTTTCAGCAGTATAAACAGTCAAATCGAACAAATATGATTTTGCCGAGGTTGAAAAGAACCCCAGTTAAAGCTAATAAAGCAACTTCACAAAGAAATGTAAAGTACAAATTACAGTTTAAGCTCAAAGAAGCTTGCGATGATAGGGATCTTCTTAGAATGCTACTAAAAGAAGCCGAAGAACAAAAGAATCAACTGAAAGAGAGCTCGAATAGAAACTGAACAGGAATTGACTGAGACTTAAATTTGGTTTATCAGTGTTGTTTATTATTTGAAAATGTTGCACTGTGGGTTAGGTGTTTACTCTAAAATTCGAGTAACAATTAAATTTATTCGCGGTGTTAGGAATACGTGAAATAATTCGATACGATGAAAAATATAACAGTGAATAAGAATGGACTTAAGTAAATAAAGGAATAATCAAACCGTTGAGGTTGAATGAACTTTCTGCGACGGAGCAATGTGCAATGAAAAATAGATAACTTTGATAAGAAATAGATAGAAAGTGATAATCAGTGTTCCAGTAATGTATTTCGTGCCTTTACAATGAGATAAAAATCCCCCTTTATAGGAAAGAGGAGAGTTCTATATATGGTAAAACACTTAATTATAGAATGGTTTATCCCTAAAAATATTGACCTAACGTCTCTGAGGATTGGGGCTATGATTCCCGCCGAGATATTCACATATCACGAGATTTCCAGCTTTTCCGTTATACAAAACTAATACTTTACCATAGAACGCCTTTATCCAGACCGGTCTTCGACCGCCTCATTTCGACTGCCTTGTATCCGATCCCAATGATGCCCGACCTCGAGCTTTCCTTCCCGAAATACTGATTCCGATTTGAGGCAATCCGACCTTGGATCACACTTGAGCCCGATCTTTCTTGTATGTTCGGTTGCATCCGATCCAATACAGATAGTCCCCTCGTTTATTGGAGAATAACGACAAAAAATGATATGAACCGCCGTCCTTCGAGATTAGGTCAAACAATAACATATTCATTGAGCATGACACGAAGTCCGAAGCATCAAATCACTCAATTCATAAAGCATTTCAGTAGCGGATGACAGCAGCGTTATGACGTACGCGACAATTACCAAGGAAAAAATCATTACACGTTCTAGCTGGCGACAAACTCTGCAAATAGCATTTAATGCTCCCCTACCTCGTGCTCTGAACCGCCGCTTTTGGGAAAGTATAAATACTTCCCTTCTTCTTCAAATTCCAGACTTTTGCTTTGCTCTACAATCTACCGCTATAAGCTCTTTACATCTTCGCACTACCAAACCTCTTCTGCACATTATAACCCTTTGCTTTCTTCTTTTACTTTTTTAATTGCAATGGCAAAAACTTCCAAGTCTGTTCCACAGAAACAACAATCTTCACCTTCTCAGCCCGCTGAAGAGGCTGAGCCCATTCGCGTTGAGGAAACCTCCGCAGAGCCTCCTTTGAAGGCCTTTATACCTGTTGGGTGTTTTATAGGTTTCGACTTCAAAGTCGAGAAGGCTTCTTCGATGCCCGCCCGAGGTGAACCAGTCTCAATGTACATCAGCTCGATCACCCACAGGGTGAAGGCAGAGTGCAACTGGGCCGACAAAGATGTGGTAGTCCCTTCTCCGAGTGAGTCGATTACCAGTCACGTGGAAGATTACCTAAGCGTCTACACTTATCCTTTCACGTTTGGATCCCTTGACCCCATAATTGTCGAATTTTGTAAAAGATATAATGTTACTTTGGGTCAGGTTCATCCATCCGTTTGGCGTATATTCCATCTCTTCCGCTTCTTCATGAGTAAGGTCGAAGGGGGCATCCCTTCACCGCTGACCACCTTCTTCAATTATACAGTCCCTGGATGTTCCGAGGGGGACTAATAAACTCGCTCGCCGGGCCATCAAAGCTCCGTTCTCGAGTATCGATGAAGACAAAGATCGGGGCTGGATGAGTCGGTTTGTCCGAATAAGGACCTCCGATTTGATTCCCGCAGAATACATGTCGTTCCCTGAGAAGTGGAACTTAAGTCGTAAGTGTCATTTTATTTAAAGCCATTTACTGCTTTCCTTCAAATGTTTAATCGATATGTTCTGTAAGGTGCAGCTGCTTCCCAGACGCCGGCCGCAATTCAACACTTGGAGGATTGGGTCCGAAGAGTAGTGGCTCAAAGGACATACTCGGAGCGAGCCTGGCGAGAAACATCGAAAGGCCTTTGGGAGGCCAAAAATCACGATGAGCTCGGTCATATTTCTCAATTGGGGTAATCGATGCCAGCTCTAACTCTTGAAATCTCGTTTTGCAGGCCTCTCGAAGACGCTGAATTGAGGTCGACATCCACCCATGGGGAAGATCCTCACCCTCTCCCCGTTTCGGAGAAAGAAGGGGGGAAGAAGAGAAAAGAAGCTCCCGGTCCTGCAGAGCCCGAGAAAAGGAAAGGCAGGAAAAAGATGAGGGCCCGCAAAGTCACAGTCACCGACCCTATCATCCAAGTGAGCGATGGCTCAGATGGGGAAAGAAGCCCCGAAACATTAAACAATGAGCGACCTCAGGCAGTCTCCGAGTCAACCGTCAGTGAAGCTTGCACTCCTCGAGAGGAGGATCTCGAGTCAAGAATGAGGACCGGGATTCGGGCTGACACAGGAGGGGCAACACAAGGAGTCTTGGACATCCTGGAAACGATGGATTCACCTTCTTTTTCAGAGGCAACTCTGAACGATGCCCAGGCTGCAAGAATGCATACACCGAGTAAAGGACCGGTTGCAGCTGAAGCCTTTGAAGAATTCTTCGATGGGGTGCCATCGGCTGATACCTTCAAGCTTGAAGTGCCAAGAAGGAGTCCCCCGGCCGAGACGAGTGGGGTGTCTGTTGGTACCAAATTGGTCGACAGATTTCCTGCTCCGAGCTCCAACCCCGATCGGAAGAGGGTGATAATGTTCGTCGTCTCCGAGGATGCTCGAGTATTGGGTGCACCGGTAGGCGTGGCCAGCTATCTGCATTTCTTGGTGACCGATGAGGACCAGGCCGCAATGAATGCAGTGGACTGGTCATGCTTATTCAACGAAGCTCAGCAGGCATCGAACAGGGTATGCTTCCTTATATGTTTTATCTTATACCCAATATCTTACCCCCTAAGTCTGCACTGACTATCTAAATATGTATACCTTGCAGACTTCGGTGCTTCATCATGAGGCGTTCCTTCGGATAAAGGAAGGAATGACACAAGAACGGGCACAACGTCAGCGGCTCGAAGGAGAGATGTCGAACCTTCGGGCCGAGCTAGATTTCGTGCAGAGGGAGCACAGCAAAGAGGTTGACCAGCTGGGGCAACTAACCAATCGGTTAGACCGACTCTAGTTTGAAGTGAACGAGGCTAAGGCAGAAACTAGCGGGGGAAAGCCATGGTTGAGACTCTAACTTCGGAAAAAGAGGCCCTCTAAATTCGCTTAGAAGAACAAGTCTCGGAGGCGCGGGAGAAGGTCGGAGTTCTGACCAAGAACACCGAATCCCTCCAGCACCAAGTTGAGTCGCTTACCCAGGATCGGGGGGTTCTGGTCAACGAGCTGCAAGAAGCAAAGTCAAAGATCGCTTCCACTAAGGCCGATGCTGAGGATTTGATAGCTCAATATAGAGCTGATGCCGAAGCCGCCCAGGAGCAATCGAAGATGCTGGTCGAGTATACCAAATGCCAGACCCGCCTCTCCATTCTCGAGGAGCTGCAAGCTCGGGGTTTCGATCAATCCTCTAAAGTCGCTGAAGCAACGAGGATCGAAGCTGAGATGAGGAAGCAAGCTTTCCCCGAGGAAGATGAAGACGGCTCCGACTGACGTTGTTTCGTAGAAGTGTTGTTTTCGTAGCATGAATGTATAAAAGAATTCCTTCATTGTATATAAACATCCTTTATTTTATTTTGACTTTGTTCTGCAAATTTCGTGTCTCACCATTTCCTACGATCGACTGAATTTTTCTAGGATTATAAATTTTTGTACGATCGACTGAATAAAGTCCGCATCTCGGGATAACCTTGACCGGTTAATGTGCCAAACCGATTTCGGAAAATTTAAGATTGACTTGGCCTTAGCCTTATTTCAAATTCGGGATGGGCTAAACGAGCTTTGTCTACCCCCCTTGACCACTAAGCTATGCTTTTGGGATGTTAACGAATTGGGACCATGCCTCAGCAAAATTTGGGTCCCTTTCAACAAATTAATTCGGCCTTAATCCCATTTTAGAGAATCGAGGTCTTGCCTTGGCAAGCCCCGATCATCTCCGGATTTTAGTCTAGTTTGGCTTTAGCCTTTCATAGATGGAGGTTGCCTGAATAGGTCTTACTTCTCTTTGAGTTTTGTTAACTCAATATGGCCTTGGCCTAGTAATCGATTATGGGGTTTGCCTTTTTAGGTCTTACTTCCCTTCGAATCCAGTATGCATATTTTAACAATGTCAACTCTTGATAATGCGATGATAATCGAAGAAGCCCTTGGGCTTAGAAACTCAATGTTGATGCCAAAAGACTTTACTAATATTCATATGCTTGTAAATCTTTGCTTAATGAGGGGGGCAGATCGACCTATTCGGGCACGGTTCTTCTGACCGTTTGACCCTTACATTGGTTCCTAGCGATCTTTGTGAAGTCCCCTTGATATCAAAGTAAGTAGATAAAGATTTCGAATACAATATTAGAGTCGAATATCAAATTTGTGAACTTCGATGAATGACTGTTCTATGTTAGCACGAATTCTGCTTGCCTCATTAAAAACCTTGTCGTAAAACCCAATTTGGGACAAAACCGGTCGAAGGAAAAAAGAGTGCAACGCGTGCTTTCAGTCCTAATGCCTTGTGCTTACTGGTTTGATACCGATCCCTCCTGCATGTGTTAGTACCAACACGAAACAAAAGGAAAAATGAAATAAATTACCTCAACAATAATACCGCTTCAAGTGGCTCACGTTCCAATTATTTGGAAACTGCTTGCCATCCATAGTCCCGAGCTTGTAAGACCCCTTTCCGGTGACCTTCAAGATAGTATAGGGACCTTCCCAGTTCGGTCCCAATTTTCATTCGTTGGGGTCTTGGGCATTGTGCGTGATCCTTCTAAGTACCAAGTCCCCAGCGTTAAAATATCGGAGACGGGTTCTCCAGTTGTAGTACCTCTCGATTTTTTGCTTCTGGGCTACCATTCGGACTAGAGCAGCTTCCCTCTTTTCATCCAAAAGTTCCAGACTGATGTTCATAGCTTCCCGGTTTGACTCTTTAGTTGCATATCGAAACTTGATGCTTGGTTCGTCTACTTTGACCGGTATCAATGCTTCGATGCCATATACTAAGGAAAACGGGGTGGCCCCCGTGCTGATTTTTTTGGTTGTTCGGTATGCCCATAAAACCTCGGGAAGCAACTCTCTCCATTTTCCTTTAGCGTCGGTTAGCCTTTTCTTTAAGTTTTGGATAATGGTTTTGTTGGTCGATTCTGCTTGACCATTGCCGCTGGGGTGGTATGGAGTCGATAATATCCTCTTGATCTTGTTATCTTCGAAGAACTTTGTTATTTTACTGCCGACAAACTGTTTGCCATTATCACATACGACTTCTGAAGGCATCCCAAACCGGCAAATAATATGGTCCCACATGAAGTTAATCACCTCCTTTTCCCTGACCTTCTCGTAAGCATGTGCTTCCACCCACTTAGAAAAATAGTCAGTCATAAAAAGGATAAATTGAGCTTTACCTGGTGCTCGAGGGAGGGGACCGACGATGTCCATACTCCACTTCATAAATGGCCATGGCGATATGACCGAATGTAATGTTTCCCTAGGCTGGTGGATCATCGGTGCATGCTTTTGGCATCTGCTGCACTTGCGTACAAACTCCTTTGCATCTCTTTCCATGTCGTTCCAGTAATAGCCGGCCCGAATTATTTTTCGAACCAATGAATTAGAACCGGAATGGTTGCCGCAAGTTCCGTCGTGTATTTCTTTTAAGATGTACTCGGTGTCTCTAGGCCCAAGATATATGGCGAGAGGACCTCCAAATGTTCTTCTACATAAGGTTCCATCATCGGCCAAGCAAAATCGGGCCGCCTTTGTGCGTAACGCTCTTGACTTTTTGGGATCGGATGGTAATTTTCCTGAACTAAGATATTCCACATATTTGTTTCTCCAATCCCAAGTCAAGCTTGTTGAGTTGACCTCGGCATGGCCTTCTTCCACGACCGACCTTAATAGCTGTACGACCTTTTCAGAGTCGATTTCCTCATCTTCGACCGACGAGCCTAAATTGGCGAGGGCGTCGGCTTCGCTATTTTGTTCCCGAGGTATGTGCTGTAGGGTCCATTCCTTAAACCTGTGTAATGTGACTTGAATTTTATCCACATACCTTTGCATACGTACTTCCCTGACTTCGAACGTTCTATTTACTTGGTTGACTACAAGGAGGGAATCGCATTTGGCCTAGATCACCTCTACTCCTAAGTTTTTGGCTAACTCCAAACGTGCAATCATAGCCTCATATTCGGTATCGTTGTTATTCAGTTTCACAGTCTTAATAGACTGTCGAATTTGTATTCCCGGTCGGGGGTTTAAGTACGATGTCTAGCCCCAACCCTTTCGAATTTGAGGCGCCGTCTGTGAACAAAGTCCATACTCCCGAAGGAGTCCCCGATTTGGTCATGAGTTCTCTCTCGACCTCGGGGATGAGCGATGCCGTGAAGTCGGCGACAAAATCGGCCAGTACCTGAGACTTTATCGAGGTTCGGGGTCGATATTCGATATCGTACCCGCTTATTTCGATGGCCCACTTGGCCAACCGACCTGACAATTCGGGTTTATGCATAACGTTTCTAAGTGGGTAAGTCGTCACCACACATATTGGGTGACATTGGAAGTACGGTTTCAACTTTCTAGAGGCACTCAATAGTGCGAGTGCTAATTTTTCTAAGTGTGAGTACCTGGTTTCGGCCTCCCCTAGTGTTCTACTGACGTAGTAAATGGAAAATTGCGTACCTTGTTCTTCTCGGACTAGGACCCCGCTTACTGCTATCTCTGATACGGTGAGGTAAAGGTATAACTGCTCGCCTGCTTTCGGCGTATGTAGTAAAGGCGGGCTAGAGAGATACCTTTTTAGTTCTTCTAATGCGTGTTGGCATTCCGGCCCCAATGAGAATTCGTTCTTTTTCTTCAGTAAGTTAAAGAATTGATGGCTCCTGTCGGACGACCTCGATATGAATCGGCCTAGTGCTGCTATCCGGCCTGTCAATTTCTGCACGACCTTGACGTTGTCGATGACCGTTATGTCCTCGATGGCCTTAATTTTATCGGGGTTGATTTCTATTCCCCGGTTTTAGACCATAAAGCCAAGGAACTTCCCTGAGCCTACTCCAAATGCACACTTCTCTGGATTCAACTTCATGTTGTATCTTTTCAGGACGTCAAATGTTTCCTGCAAATGACTTAAATGGTCCTTTGCTCGCAGGGACTTAACGAACATGTCATCGATATAAACTTCCATTGTTACACCTAGTTGTTTTTTGAACATTTTATTTACTAGGCGTTGGTAAGTAGCCCCTGCATTTTTAAGTCCAAAAGGCATCACATTATAGCAATAGGTGCCATACTTAGTGATGAAGGATGTTTTTTCTTGGTCATCCTTATCCATTTGTATTTGGTTATACCCAGAGTATGCATCGAGAAAACTAAGAGTCTCGTGGCCAGCGGTAGCATCGATCATGCGATCGATGTTGGGCAAGGGAAAAGAATCTTTGGGGCATGCTTTGTTTAGGTCTTTATAGTCTATACACATTCTAATCTTATTTCCCTTCTTAGGGACTACAACTACATTAGCTAACCATTCTGGTACTTAACCTCCCGAATGGACCCTATGTTCAAAAGTTTAGTTACGTCGTCCTTGATGAAGGCCTGTTTAGCTTCGGACTAGGGTCTCCTTTTTTGCTTGATCGGCCGGAATTTCGGATCAACGCTTAGCTTATGAGTTGCAATTTCCGATGGTATGCCTGTCATGTCTAGAGGGGACCAAGCAAAGGAATTTTCATTAGCTGAAAGGAAATTAATTAATTTGGCCCTGAGCTTGGAGTTTAAGCCCGAGCCTAGGTATACCTTTCGATCGGTTGCGTCGTTGCGAATTGAAACTTGTTCGAGCTCTTCGATTGTCGATTTGGTCGCGTCGGACTCGTCAGGAGCAATAAATGATCGGGGGATCCCGTAATCATCGACGTCAAGCTGACCCCGTTCACCCCCGTCTATCGAGGGCGACCTCTCTGATTGCTATTTGGTCCTCTAGGAAAAAACGGTGGGTTTTGGCGCCGCCTCTTCCACTGCGAACATTTCCCTTGCAGCATGTTGTTCCCCATAAACGGTGACGACCCCCTCACCCGATGGAAATTTCAACATTTGATGTAATGTTGAAGGTACGACTTTGATGTCGTGTATCCAAGGCCTCCCAAGCAGGGCGTTATATCTCATGTCGCCTTCGATCACGCAGAATTTCGTTGCCCTGATAGTCCCAGCGATATTCACCATTAGCATTATTTCACCTTTAGTTGTTTCCGAAGCCATGTTAAAACCGTTGAGGACCCGAACCTCGGAGATAATCTGATTTAACAGTCCCAGCTGTTCGATGACCCAAGACCAAACTATATTAGCTGAGCTCCCGGGGTCGATAAGTACACGTTTCACCCAGGTTTTGTGTACCACCATTGATATCACCAAGGCATCGTTATGGGGCTGTGTAATCAATTCTGTATCCTTATCGTTGAAGTATAAAGCTCCTTCTGCTGCGTAATCCCGGGTACGTTTTTCCCGGGTAATAGATATTTTTGTGCGCTTCAACACCGGTCTTTAGGGTGCATCTATCCCTCCGATTATCATGTTGATCGTGTGCTGTGGCTCTTCTTGATTTTCTGGTTTGTTTCTATTTTCATAGGGTTCTTGGCTCGATCGCTTAAGAATTCCCGAAGATGCCCTTTTTCGAGCAACCGGGCTACCACCTCTCTCAACTGGCGACAATCCTCCATTCTGTGTCCATGCGGGCCATGATATTTACATATTAGGTTAGGATCTCTTTTGGCAAGGTCCGTTTGCAATGGCCGAGGCCATTTGGTATCTTTAATGCGACCGATGGCTGACACAACAGTTGCTGAATCGACATTAAAGTTGGACTCAGACAATCGGGGTGCTTCTCGATGATTATTGGTTCTTTCGAAGTTATTCTTTAGCAACGGTCCCCGGTTCCTTTGGCTGGGATCGTTCTTTCTTTCCCGTCTCGGGGATTTGCGTCCACCCAGGATGACTCTTCGATCGCCTGGGTATGGTCAGTGCCTATCTCGGTTTGACCTCGACTCTCGATAATCATCCCTCAGAGTTTGATCGTAAGTTCTGATAGGGTAAGCGGACCCCGATGGGATTCCGAGCTGATCATCTTCTACTCTAATATTCGATTGATACCGATTGTGTATGTCTGCCCAGGTGACTGCCGAATATTCAATCAAACTTTGTTTGAGTTGTTGAGATGCCGTTGAACTTCGGGCATTAAGCCCCTGAGTAAAGGCTTGTACGGCCCAATCATCGGTGACCGGTGGTAAATCCATTCGCTCCATTTGAAAGCGCGATACAAACTCTCTCAGCATTTCATTGTCCCTTTGCCTAACTTTGAACAAATCTGACTTTCTTGTTTCGACCTTAATGGCGGCTGCATGGGCCTTGACGAAGGTATCTGCGAGCATGGCAAAGGAGTCGATGGAATTCGGTGGTAAGTTATGATACCATGTCATCGCTCCCTTGGACAAGGTCTCTCTGAATTTCTTCAGAAGGACGGACTCGATTTCATCGTCTTCAAGATCGTTCCCTTTTATAGCGCATGTGTACGCCGTTACATGTTCATTTGGATCCGAGGTCCCGTTGTATTTGGGGATTTCTGGCATGCGGAACTTCTTTGATATCGGTTTTAGAGCAACGCTGGATGGGAAAGGTTTTTGTACGAACTTTTTTGAGTCCAAGCCTTTCAACACCGGGGGGGCTCCTGGGATCTGGTCTACCCTTGAATTATACATTTCGACTTTTTTGTTGTTAGCTTCAATTCTTTTTTCGCTTGACTCGACTCGCTTAGTCAGCTCCTCGAGCATTTTTATGATTCTAGAGTTTACTCCCGAACCGCTTCCATCCGGTTGCACTGCGACTTGTTCATTTTGAGGGGCTACCCCTCGAGAGGAAATGGCCTCGACCCTGTCCAGAATCTGACTGCGACTTTGCAATTGAGCTATGGCTGCTTGTTGGGCTTGCAGCATGTCAAATATTACTTTCAGGCTGATCTCATCCCCTTCATTATGTTGAACCCTTGAATGGTGTTCTCCCCGAACGCTGTTCGATGGGCCAGAGATCTGATCAGCGTCGACCGCCATTTGAGAGTTGGCGTCGATTGGAACCTCATTATCGAACACTACGTTGTTTTCACCCTGATGGTTGAACTCGTTGTTGACGGGAAGTGAGCACGACATGACTATATTGTAATCTGAAAAACAGAAAATTCCACAAAGAACAAGCGTAAAATAGTGTGTGGCAGAGAATTGTATCAAAAATTCACTATTATCCTTAGCCCCAAGATGGGCGCCAAACTGTTTACTCTAAAATTCGAGTAACAATTGAATTTATTCGCGGTGTTAAGGATACGTGAAATAATTCGATACGATGAAAAATATAACAGTGAATAAGAATTGACTTAAGTAAATAAAGGAATAATCAAACCGTTGAGGTTGAATGAACTTTCTGCGATGGAGCAATGTGCAATGAAAAAATAGATAACTTTGATAAGAAATAGATAACAAGTGATAATCAGTGTTCCAGTAATGCATTTCGTGCCTTTACAATGAGATAAAAATCCCCCTTTATAGGAAAGAGGAGAGTTCTACATATGGTAAAACACTTAATTATAGGATGGTTTATCCCTAAAAATATTAACCTAACGTCTCTGAGGATTGGGGCCATGATTCCCGCCGAGATATTCACATATCACAAGATTTCCGGCTTTTCCGTAATACAAAACTGATACTTTACCATAGAACGCCTTTATCCAGACCGGTCTTCGACCGCCTCATTTCGACTGCCTTGTATCCGATCCCAATGATGCCCGACCTCGAGCTTTCCTTCCCGAAATGTTGATTCTGATTTGAAGCAATCCGACCTTGGATCACACTAGAGCCCGATCTTCCTTGTATGTTCGGTCGCATCCGACCCAATACATTAGGTTTATTTGCATCTTGGTGTATTGATTATGTCGTATATAAACTTGAGCAGCAACCAATTTATGTATTATGTATTACATAATATGTAGTTTAATGTTCGTATCGTTTTCCTAAGATAATTATGAGGTGTTCGTACCAATTTGTCTAATCATTATTTTGTCAAGGCTAATATCTTTGAAATTCAACTAAAACAAAGTAAATTGCGCAACCGTTGACAATCGAACGACAATATTGAATCGAGTAATATTCTTAAAGAACTGACATATGACATTATAAATTGAAAACAAAACCAGTGCTAGCCACCTTGCTCAACACATCAGCAGGATAGAATACTCAATATCACCATTTGATAGATAATCTTTGTTTATTAAGACATTTTTCCTTTTTGCAAATGGGAAATTACTACTCATCGCTGCTGCTTGTTCCTCAACCACATAATGTAACGATCCGGCCGGTCATTTTATGTATTGTAGTTTCTTCCTTTATATATCGCTTCTTTGATATTCATTTATGGTAATGTGACTTGCCGGGGTTGTTGGATTGGTTTCAGAAAAGCTTCGGAGTGAATTAGGACACTTAGTCCCGAGGTTGGAAGCTTAAGTTAAAAGAGTTGACCGGAGTTTGACTTGCGTAGACGACTTCGAAATGGATTTTTGATGGTTCCAATAGCTTCGTGTGGTGATGTTGGACTTAGGCATAAGTCCGGACATTTATTTGGAGGTCTGTGACTTGGTTTGAGGCTTTTTGGCAAAAATTGAAAAGTTGAAGGTTTGGAAGGTTGAGAGTTTGATCGAGAGTTGACTTTGTTGGTATCAGGTTCAAATTTTGATTCCGGAAGTTGGAATAAGTTGGTTTTGTCATTTGAGACTAGTGTGCAAAATTTGAGGTCATTCGGAGATGATTTGATATGGTTTAACATTAGTTTAGAAGTTGGAAGTTCATTAGTTTCATTAGGCTTAAATTGGGGTGCGGTTCGTGATTTTGATGTTGTTTGATGTGATTTGAGCCTTTGAGTAAGTTCGTAATGTGTTTTAGGACTGGTTGGTCTATTTCGATGGGATCCCGGGGGCCTCAGGGGGTATTTCGGATGGTTGACGGATCATGTTTGGACTTGGGAAAAATGTTGAAGGGTAGTTGGTGCAATCGTACCTACGAGGATTTGGCCGCAGGTGCGAGGCTGCAGAAGGGGCCCGTGATCGCAAAAGCAGAACTGGCTGGAGATGGAGAAGGTCGCATATACAAGGATTTTCCGCATCTACGAGCCCGCATATGCACAAGGAGTTCCACAGAAGCAGAGTTTGACTAGATAGGTTTGAGCCACGGATGCGGAAGGGGTCCGCAGGAGCGGGGGTAAGACCGCAGAAGCGGTCTCGCAGGTGCGGTAAGGCAACCACAGGTGCGCAGGTGCAGGACTTAAGTGATTTCCAAATATCAGAATTTGGACCTCAATAGCGGCGTCGCAGGTGCGACCAATTTAGCCGCAGGTGCGAAAACCACCGGACAGATGTTAAAAACGAGAGTTTTAGTCATTTTTCTCATTTTCAATTTGTGGAGCTCGGCTAAGGGAGATTTTTGGGAGACTTCTTGCTGCAATTGAAGAGGTAAGCGAAGCTTAATCATTTTTGATGTTATATATTGATTACCCATTGATTATTACACCTAGTTTAGGTGAATGTGAAGTGAAATTTGGGGATTTTAGACTATGTTGTTGGAGAGTTAGATTTGGCGATTTGGGGGTCGATTTGTGGATGGAATTGGATGAAATTAGCATGGTTGGACTGTAATTGAATGAGTATTCGAAATTTGTAATTTTGTCGGGTTTTAGGGTGGGGGCCCAAGGCTGACCTTTAGGGTTGACTTTGCGTATTTGATTCAAGACTTTAGTTTTATCATTTGGGATTGTTTCTAATCGCTATTATTGATAGTATTAAGTTGATTTGACTATATTCGAGTCGCTCGGAGGTTGATTCCCGAAGCAAGGGTTTTTTAAAGTATTGAGTTGCGTGTTTTAAGGTAAGTAACATTTCTAAACTTGGAAGTGAGAGTAATTATCCCTGGGAACCATGTTATTTGTGATATGTTGGAGTGAAGAACATGGTAGGTGACTGGCGTGTGGGCGTTCACTAGGGTGATCATGATCCGAGTTGACTTCGAACTATGTTGCTATCAATTATCATACCTTATTTTATTTGCATTTTCCCTACTTGTTAGATTTATTGAGCTATGATTCGTGCTAGAAAACATATTTAGGCTATGTGGTTATGTGATTGAGACTTAATGAGGTTATTTATGTTATTTTGTGTTATCTGACTTAACTATAATTATACACCCAGTCATAATTCTTCACTTGCATATCATTTCTCAGTCTCCATTCATCATTCATTGTCACATCGCATGTTGTCATTATTTTTTCATATGTGGTGTTGTTGGGATAAGTGATAGGATATTGTGAGCCCTCGAGACTTGGGAGGTTGATGGCTGAGGTAGGCCTTAGAGCTGTGTTGCGAGAGTTATTGTGGATTGGGTTGCACGCCGCAGCAGCCCATATAGTCTTTTGATTAGCGCTTGGGCAGGAACCGCCCCTCCGGAATCTGACATACCAGCAGTGAGCACAGTGATATATATATACGTGCTTTGGTAAGGGGCATTGATGCCAGGCACCCGCACAATGCTGAATGATAGTGTGTGTGTGTGTGTGATGAAGTGGACATTTGAGACAAACAACTTGAGTATGTTGAGAGTGAGAGCACCTGGGGATACCACCGTAAAATTATTTCTTTTACATGTAGGCATAGAGATATATCATTCCTCATTTAGCTGGTAAATGAAATATTCTTTTCAGTGTTGGGCTTTATATTGTTATACTTGAAAGCATGTCTAAATTCCTTACTATGAACGAGCCGATTATGATAATTCCTTTGACTTATTGTTGTTGTCTTCATTATATCTGTATTGTCAATAATATTGGTTTCTGACTGTCTTCTTCTGAGCTTGTCACTGCTTTCAGCCCAAGGTTAGTTTTGTTACTTATTGAGTACATGCGGTCGGTTGTACTCATACTACACTCTGCACTTCGTGTGCAGATCCAGGTACATCTGGACATGGTGGTTGTTAGAGCCGTGTTGGTACCAGTATTTTGAGACTTCGAGGTAGCTGCTATGTTGTCCGCAGGCATTGACTCTCTTTCCTTTATTTCCCTTATTACTGTTCTATTGTCCTTAAAGTTGTACTAAGGATTTGGTTTGTATTTTGATACTCAGTAGTGCTCATGTACTCGTTGACGCCAGATTTTGGAGATGGTTGTAGCAATATTGTTATTGTTTTCATTAGATAATTATGATATTCCACAATTAAGTTTATTAAACCATGTTTATTCAAATGCCTAGTTATTATATGAATGTTGGCTTGCTTGGCAAGTAGTGTTAGGCGCCGTCGCGGCTCCAATGGGAGTTGGGTCGTGACATGTGAGCATGTAGTATATACTACATCTTAGTAACGTTCTGTTATTTTCTTTCATGATTCGCTTCTTCGCAACCTCACAAGTCTCTTGATTAGTTCGAGCCATGGTTGTTGAGAACCTTGTTAGAATGGGAGCTATGAGCTTTTCTATGTCACAAATAGGACATTGTTAATCGGTATACCGATATGCCCACTCATCTCTAAGATTATAGTATTACTCACACGATTCAATATTCTTTAGTTCAGAAAATCTCATCCCGCTATATTAGAAGGTGATGCTTTGTAAGAACCAAACCGATTATATTGAGTTTGAGCATCTCAACTTCAAATTTCCTGAAGGTTCATATGATGTTTTATGACTTTTATGTATGAGTGGATAGGCCCAAAAGACTCGAAAAAGATTTGGAGCTTTATCTTGTTATTTGAAAGTTTAAAGGGCTTAAGTAGCAACCTTACCCCTCCATCCTAACTATGTCGCTTTGGTTCATAGTTTGAAGCTTCTTTGGACTTGTACGTACGTTTGGATTAGGAGTTGAGGAACTTGGAAGTATTTCGACATTACTGCATGAAAATTGGTACTTTGGAATTTCAAAGTTTGACTTTAGTCTTTATTTTAAGTAATTGTGCCTGTTACGTGGTGTGAGCCTTTGGATAGGTTCGTATAGGGATACATGAAATTTTTGGGATGGTTTGACTTTATCGCTATCAGGTTTGGATTTTGGTTTTGGGGCTTGGAGTAGGTCCGTTTCGTCATTTAAAACTTGTCTACAAAATTTAGTGTCATTTTGAGTTGGTTTGATAGGAATCGGACACACTATTGTGTTTCTAGAAATTCTTGAAGTTCATTGTGATTTTCATATATTTTGGTGTCCAATTCATTATTTCAGATATTATCATGGTGTGTTGATCATATGAGCAAGTTTGTATGATGTTTATGTACTTGTGTTGATATTTGGGGTTGAGCATCGGGTGCTCGGATGAGTTTCGGACGTGTTCCGAAGAGTTTTGTGAAAGGTTCATTTTTGCCAGTGTGTTGTCCTCGTATTTGCGAGTGGTTAGTCGCATTTGCGACAACCGCATTTACGAGATTCTTCTCGCTTTTGCAAAGTGGCCTGGGACTGGCAAGTTCGCATTGGTGAACATATTGACCGTATTTGCGATGGCACCTGGGCAAGGGGTTACTGCATTTGCGACAATGATGTCGGTTTGCGAATGTGCATGTTTCCGCATTTGCGAAATTTATGTCACTTTTGCAACATCTTCAGAATTTGTTTGGGATCGTTTTTGCGAAGGTTTTTTTTCTTTTCGAAGATTCGTATTCACGAACCCTGGGTCGCAAATACGAACCTGCAACTTGTTTATAGCTGTGTATTTTGGGACTTTGTCGCATTTTATCACTTTTTGAGTCCTAGATTCGGTGGAGGACGATTTTGAGGAGAGATTTTCATAAACAATCATTGGGTAAGTGATTTTAATTCAATTTTTATTATATAACATGATTATTTATGAGATTTAACATCTAAATCATGAAATTTGAAGAGAACTTTTGGGGATTTTTGACTATGTTTTGAAAGTCTAATTGATCGGATTTGAAAATCAAACATATATTTGAACTCGTGGGGCTATGGGTAGTCACGATCTACCCTTCAACTCGAGTTTTGATCGGGTGGGCCCGATGTTGACTTTTTTGTTGACTTTTGGGGAATTGTGTAAGAATCTTAACTTTATTTATTGAAACTAGGGAATTCGTCTGTGCTTCGCACAATTTTGAAAGAAATAAGTGAATTTACGAAATAACTATTGTTTTTTTTTTTTTTTAATATAGTCGAAATAGAATAGATGGAAAGTTTCCTATATATGTATACAAAAGTTGAATTCTATGAATTGATTTAATAACACATAGTATTGATTTTTCATTAGAATTAGAGCGGCTCACATTGATGTTAGACAATCCAATATTTTAACATATAATCTTAGAAGTAATTAATCTCGCTATATAATATATACTTAATATATATATATATATATATATATATATATATATATATATATATATATATATATATATATATATATATATATAT
>MCJB01028869.1:0-12847 GCA_002018475.1 Nicotiana obtusifolia | reverse complement strand
ATATATATATATATATATATATATATATATATATATATATATATATATATATATATATGTTTATTAAAACTTCAATATATTTCCATTTAGATTAAATTTCTTGATTTTTTCTAAAAAATTCAAAAATAAACTAAATCACAATGAGTAAAAGTGAAATAGCAAGAGAAAATGTACCTTCTCTTTTACTGAAAAATTACTAAAATGTCTTTATCCGTAGTATGGAATAAATTCCACCATTAAAAATTACTACTCCACTTTGTTACCAGTTGATGGAAACTCAAAACACTTTTCTTATTGCATAAATAAGAAATATGAAAAGCTGGAATAGTAGCAATCGACACTTTTGGGCTTTAGAATGGAAAAGGTCTGAGTAGTAATTAAGAACTCCACCACTAAAAACTATTTCCGATGTGTCGTTGGAAACTTGGAAGAATTATTTTTACTGCATAAGCATTGATAAGAAATATGAGAAGTTGGAGTAATTAATAATCGACAGTAATTAGGCTTTAAAATAGGAAAGGTTAGAGCATATAGTTTTTATTCAGAATTATGATTAGAAAAGTAATATTAAGTAAGAATTGTATTAATACAAAATAGGAGAAAAAGCACACACAAAAAAAGAGGGAAAACATAAATAACATTTTCGTCTTTCCAAATTCCACTTTGAAAACACAGTATAAATGTGATTACCTTAGAAAAAGAGCCAAGAATAGATATATATCGAGCGCAGAGAAAACTCATAAAACAAAACGAATTTTACAATTTATAATTGTCATCTTCTAACTCAACATATTGATTGTATTTGGTCGGATGTAATCGATTGCTCGAGAAGAGTCGGGCCCGGGTACAATATAAGACCGGGTTGCCTCGATCCGAAGTCAGCAAGTAAAGCTCGGAGGCAGGAGCAACCGGAACGGGGTGAGCGATATTGACCGACCAAAAGCACATCTCGTAACAGAAGGTCCGTTTCAACCGAATATTTCGTGGATACCTGATATCTCGCCAGGAGTAAATATCTCAACCGTTATAGACGTTAAGCCACCATTTTAGGATTTTCCATCCCGCAATTGAAGGGATTTACCTTGTAATTAGACTTTTACCATGTATAGGGCTCTTTTATCTACCTATAAGAAGGGCATTCGACCTTCATTGTAATAGACAAGACTTATAAGAGAAAATACTAGAAATTGCTACTGTTCATCGCTGCTATTCATAAAACTTTATCTATCTTTTATATTTCGTCACCAGCTACTCAATCACTGTGGTTTGATTACTCCTCTTTATCCATTGTATTTCTAAATTATTTGCATTATATTTTACATTGTATCAAATTGATTCGCATTCTTAGCACTACGAACAAATTCAATTGTTACTCGATTTTAAGGGTAAACAGTTTGGCGCCCACCGTGGGGCTAAGGATATTAGTGAATTTTTTATACAATTCTTTTTTCACGCACTATTTTACGCTTACTCTTTGTAGAATTTTCTGTTTTTCATATTACAGCCTAATCATGTCACACTCACTTCCCATCAACAACGAATTCAACCACCAAGGCGAAAACAACGCTGCGCCCGAAAATGAGGTCCCAATCGACGCCAACTCCCAAATGGCAGTCGACACTAATCAGACCCCCGACCTATCACACAGCGTTCGGGGGGAAAACCACTCAGAGATTCAACATAGTGGAGAAAATGAAATTAGCCTCAAAGTGATATTTGATATGCTGCTAGCCCAGCAAGCGGCGATAGCCCAACTACAAAGCCGCAGTCAGAACCCGGGCGGAGCCGAAGCCGTTCCACCTTAGATGGTAGCCGAACAAAATGAGCGGATTACAGCGCAACCGGATGAAAACACTTCAGGGACCAACTCCGGGATTATCAAGATGCTCAAAGAGTTGACTAAGAGGGTTGAGACGGGAGAAAAAAGAATCGAAACTAACGACAAGAAAGTCGAAACATATAATTCGAGAGTAGACCAGATACAGGAGCGCCTCCTGTGTTGAAAGGTTTGGACGCTAAAAAGTTTGTGCAAAAGCCTTTCCCGTCCAGCGCCGCTCCAAAATCGATTCCGAAGAAGTTCCGCATGCCCGAAATTCCGAAATATAACGGAACTTCGGATCCAAATGAGCACGTGACAGCTTACACCTATGCTATAAAGGGAACGACCTCGAGGACGACGAAATCGAGTCCGTCCTCCTGAAAAAATTTGGAGAAACCCTATCCAAGGGGGCAATGACGTGGTATCACAATTTACCACCAAATTCTATCGACTCTTTCGCCATGCTCGCTGATAATTCGTCAAAGCCCATGCAGGCTCCATCAAGGTCGAGACGAGGAAATCAGACTTATTCAAAGTCAGACAACGAGACAGCGAAACATTAAGAGAGTTCGTGTCTCGATTCCAAATGGAGCGGATGGACCTGCCACCGGTTACAGACGACTGGGCCGTGCAAGCCTTCACCCAAGGGCTGAATATCCAAAGTTATGCGGCATCTCGACAACTCAAACAAAGCTTGATTGAGTACCCGGTCGTCACCTGCGCAGACATTCACAACCGATACCAGTCGAAGATCAGGATAGAAGATGACCAGGTCGGGATTTCATCGGGCTCTTCTTACCCCATTAGAACTTTCGATAGGCCTCTGAGGGAAAATTATCAAGAGCCAAGGTCGAATCGAGACAGACACCGACCGTACCCAGAAGACCGAAGGATAGTGTCAAGAGGGCATAAATCCCCGAAACAGGAAAGCAGGTACGACCCCAACCAAAGGAATAGGAGGCCGTTGCCAAAAAGCAACTTCGAGAAAATCAATAATCGTCAAGAAGCACCCAGATTGTCCGAATATAATTTCAATGTCGATTCGTCAACGCTCGTTTCAGCAATCGGTCGCATCAAGGACACCAGATGGCCAAGGCCGTTACAAACAGATCCTGCCAAGAGAGACCCCAACCTTATATGCAAGTATCATGGCACTCACGGGCACAGAACGGAAGATTGCCGACAGTTGAGAGAAGAGGTAGCCCGGTTGCTCGAAAATGGGCATCTTCGGGAATTACTAAGTGACCGAGCAAAAAATCACTACGAAAATAAGGACAGACCGGCAGATCAAAAAGAACCAAAGCACACAATCAACATGATAATTGGGGGTGCAGATGCTCCTCAAGTACCGGTGCTGAAACGTACCAAAATATCCATTACCCGAGAAAAACGTACTCGGGACTATGCAACAGAAGAAACTCAATACTTCAGCGACAAAGATATCGAAGGTCTTACACAACCTCACAACGACGCACTGGTGATATCGATGTTGATATACGATACTCGAGTGAAGCGCGTACTTATCAACCCCGGGAGTTTAGCCAACATAGTCCGATCTTGGGTCGTTGAACAACTGGGACTAACGAACCAGATCATTTTCGAGGTCCGGGTGCTCAATGGCTTCAACATGGCATCGGAGACAACCAAGGGAGAAATAACGCTGATGGTAAACATCGCTGGAACTACCAGGGCAACGAAATTCTGTGTGATCGAAGGTGATATGAGATACAACGCCCTGCTCGGAAGGCCCTGGATACATGATATTAAGGCCGTACCCTCAACCTTGCATCAGATGTTGAAATTTCCATCGGCCGAGGGAGTCGTCACCGTCTATGGAGAACAACATGCGGCAAGGAAAATATTCGCAGTAGAAGAACACCGAAATCCACCATTCCCCAACAGAAGGCCAAATAGCAATCAGAAAAGCCGCCTTCAACAGATGAGGGTGAGCAAGATCAGCTTGACGAAGATAACTACAGGATACCCCGATCCTTTGTCGTCCCATATGAGTCCGACGCAACCAAGTCAACAATCAAGGCGCTCGAGCAAATCTCGATCCGCCACGACACGCCCGATCGGAAGGTATACCTGGGCTCAGGTTTGAAATCCGAGCTCAGGACCAAACTACTTACTTTTCTTTAAGCTAATGAAAGTTCTTTTGCTTGGTCCCATTTAGACATGACAGGTATACCACCAGAGATTGCGATGGACAAGCTGAGTGTCGACCCAAAATTTCGGCCGGTCAACAGAAAAGGAGACCTCAATCCGAAGTCAAATAGGTCTTCATTAAGGATGAGGTAACTAAACTCTTAAATATAGGATCCATTCGAGAGGTTAAGTACCCAGAATGGTTAGCTAATGTAGTTGTAGTACCTAAAAAAGGGAACAAACTTAGAGTGTGTATAGATTATAAAGATCTAAATAAAGCATGTCCCAGAGATTCTTTCCCCCTGCCCAACATCGATCGCATGATCGATGCCACTGCTGGCCACGAGACTCTTAGTTTTCTCAACGCCTATTCTGGATATAACCAGATACAAATGGATAAGGATGACCAAGAGAAAACATCCTTCATCACCAAGTATGGCACTTACTGCTATAATGTGATGCCATTCGGGCTTAAAAATGCAGGGGCGACATATCAGCGTTTAGTAAATAAAATGTTCGAAAACCAACTAGGTAAAATTATGGAAGTTTATATTGATGACATGTTAGTCAAGTCCCTGCGAGCAGAGGACCATCTTAGTCATTTGCAGGAAACGTTTGATATTTTGAAGAGATACAATATGAAATTGAACCCTTCGGAGTAGGCTCTGGGAAATTTCTCGGGTTTATAGTCTCGAACAGAGGAATAGAGATCAACCCGGACAAAATCAAAGCCATTGAAGATATAAAAGTCGTCGACAGCGTCAAGCCCGTACAAAAACTGACAGGCCGGATCGCAGCATTAGGCCACTTCATATCTAGATCATCGGATAGGAGCCACCGGTTCTTCAATCTGCTAAAAAAGAAGAACGAGTTCTCATGGGGACCAGAGTGCCAACATGCATTAGAGGAACTGAAAAGGTACCTTTCTAGCCCGCCTCTATTACATACACCAAAAACAGGCGAGCTATTATATCTTTACCTCGTCGTGTCGGAGATAGCGGTAAGCAGAGTTTTGGTTCGAGAAGAACAAGGTACGCAATTTTCCATCTATTATGTTAGTAGGACATTAGGAGAAGCCAAAACCAGGTACCCGCACTTAGAAAAATTAGCACTCGCCTGATTGAGTGCCTCTAGGAAATTGAAACCATACTTCCAATGTCACCCAATATGCGTGGTGACAACTTACCCCACTTAGAAATGTTATGCATAAGCCCGAATTATCGGGCCGACTGGCCTAATGGGCCATCGAGATCAGCGAGTACGATATCTAATATCGACCTCGAACTTCGATAAAATCTCAAGTGCTGGCCGATTTTGTCGCCGACTTCACACCATCGCTCATTCCCCAAGTCAAGAAAGAGCTCATAACTAAATCGGGGACTCCTTTGGGAGTCTGACAGACGGGGCCTCAAATTCGAAAGGATCGGGGCTAGGAATCGTACTGAAGCCCTCGACCGGAAACACAATTAGACAGTCCATTAAGACTATAAAACTGACTAACAATGAAGCCGAATATGAGGCTATGATCGCAGGTCTAGAATTGGCCAAGAACCTTGGGGCAAAAGTAATCGAGGCCAAGTGCGACTCTCTTCTTGTAGTCAACCAAGTGAATAGAACGTTCGAAGTCAGAGAGGGACATATACAAAGGTATGTGGATAAACTTCAAGTCACCTTATACAGGTTCAAGGAATGGACCCTGCAGCACATACCTCGGGAATAAAATAGCGAAGCCGACGCCCTCGCTAACCTAGGTTCGTCGGTCGATGACGAAGAAATCGACTCCGAAAAGGTCGTGCAGTTGTTAAGATCGGTGGTGGAGGAAGGTCACGCCGAGGTCAACTCGACAAGTTTGACTTGGGATTGGAGAAATAAGTACATAGAGTACCTCAGCTCAGGTAAGTTGCCACCTGACCCCAAAGAGTCGAGAGCATTACGCGCAAAGGCGGCCCGATTTTGCTTGGCCGATAATGGAACTCTATACAGAAGGACCTTCGGAGGACCTCTAGCCATATATCTCGGACCCGGAGACACCGAATATATCTTGAAAGAGATACACGAAGGAGCTTGTGGCAATGACTCAGGCTCCAATTCACTAGTTCGGAAGGTGATTCGAGCCTGCTATTACTGGAATAATATGGAGAAGGACGCGAAGGAATTTGTACGCAGATGCAGTGGATGTCAGAGACATGCACCGATCATCCACCAACCGGCTGAAACATTACATTCGGTCATATCGCTGTGGCCGCTTATGAAGTGGAGAATGGATATAGTAGGTCCCCTCCCCCGAGCGCCGGGTAAAGCTCAATTTATCCTTCTTATGACTGACTATTTTTCTAAGTGGGTGGAAGAACAGGCTTTCGAGAAGGTCAGAGAAAAAGGGGTGATCGACTTCATATGGGACCATATCATCTGCCGATTCGGGATGCCTTCTGAAATAGTATGCGATAATGGAAAACAATTCATCGGCAACAAGGTAACCAAATTCTTCGAAGATAACAAAATCAAAAGGATATTGTCAACCCCGTACCACCCCAGCGGCAACGGTCAAGCGGAATCAACCAACAAAGTCATAATTCAAAACCTGAAGAAAAGGTTAGTCGACGCTAAAGGAAGATGGAGAAAAATGCTACCCGAAGTCTTGTGGGCGTATCGAACAACTGAAAAGACTAGTACTGGAGCCACTCCGTTTTTGTTGGTATATGGCACCGAAGCGTTGATTCCAGTCGAGGTAGGCGAACCAAGCATCAGGTTTCAACACGCAACCGAAAAGTCTAACCAAGAGGCCATGTATACGAGCCTGGAACTCTTAGATGAAAGAAGAGAAGCTACCCTAGTCCGAATGGCAGGTCAGAAGCAAAAGATCGAAAGGTATTATAATCGAAGAACTCGTCTTCGATATTTCAGTATAGGGGACTTAGTGCTCAGAAGAATCACACCTAATACCTGGGACCCCAACGAAGGGAAATTGGGACCGAACTGGGAAGGTCCCTATACTATACTAAAGGTCACCGGGAAAGGCTCTTACAAGCTTGGAACTTTTGATGATAAGCCGCTGCCAAATAACTGGAATGTGAGCCACTTGAAAAGATACTACTGTTAGGGTAATTTACTTCACCTTTTTTTACTTTCTTTTTTATTCTATTTATTGGTACTAACATATGCAGGACAGATCGATATCGAGCAAGTCAAGCACCAAATATTAGGACTGAAAGCACGCGTTGCACTCTTTTTCCCTTCGACCGGTTTTGTCCCAAATTGGGTTTTACGGCAAGGTTTTTAATGAGGCAACCATATGTCGTGCTAACATAGATCGATCATATATCAGAATTCACAAGTTTCATAGTAAACTCTAGCAATGTTCGTTTATTTACTTCGATTTCGAGGGGCCTAAGTAAAGATCGCTAGGAATTGATGTAAGGGTCAAACGGTCAGAAGAGCCGTGCCCGAGTAGATCGATCTGATTACCCTCTGACAGATAAAGATGTACAAGTACATGAATATTAACAAAGTCATTTGATGCCTACATTTTGTTCTCGAGCCCAAGAGCTTTTTTAATTATCTTCGCATTATCAATAACTGATATTGGTGAAATACGCACATCGAGACCGGGGGGGGGGGGGATAAGACCTAACAAGGCAAACCCCGAAACCAGCTAGTCAGGCTAAGGCCTTGTTAAAGCTAACAAAACGCAAAGGGAATTAAGACCGATCTTGGCAATCCCGATTTACGGCCAAGACCGAATTAAATTAAAAACTCATATTTGATCGAAGTTTGTAAGGACAAGACTTCGAAACAAGGATAAGATCAAATCTAATTGGTAGGAGTTTAATTTTTGCTAAGGCATGGCCCCGATTCGTATAAGCTTAATGGTTGAAAGCAGAGCAAATAAAAGCTCGTTTAAATCGTTCCAAACAGGGCTAACGCCAAACTAGTTATTAATGCGTTCTGAACTTGCTACAAGGCTAAGGCTGAGCTAGCTATTAATCAATCGGTCGCAATTTATAATCCTAGCCAAGGCGGGATATAACAATGCATGAAAATCAAGGAACAAATTCGAAATGTAATAAAAGATGTCTTTACATAAGATGGGATCTTCACATAACTCAGGCTACAAATTATTAATACAACATCAGTCCGAGCCGTCTTCATACTCTTCAGGAAAGGTTTTTCTTCTCATTTCATCCTCAACTTTCGATGCATCAGCGACATCGGAAGACAAATTGAGACCACGGGCCTGGAGCTCCTCGAGAACAGAAAGGCGAGTTTGGCATTGAGTGTACTCGACCAGCGCCTTCGACTGCTCATAAACGACCTCAGCATCAGCTCTATACTGAGCTATCACGTCTTCAACTTTGGCCTTGGTAGTGGCGATCTCCGATTTCGCTTCCTGAAGTTGATTGGTCAGAGCCACCCGGTCTTGGGTAAGCGACTCAACTTGGAGCCGTTGGAACTCATTGTCCTTAAGCAGGGCTCCGATTCTTTCTTGTGCTTCCGAGGCCTGCTCTCTTAATCGAGCTTGGAGAGCCTCTTTCTCTACAGCTAAAGTCTCGACCTTGGAGAGCCTCTTTCTCTACAGCTAAAGTCTCGACCTTGGCTTTCCACCCACTCGTTTCAGCTTTTGCCTCGTTCAGTTTGAACCGGAGTCGGTCCAACCGATTGTCCATTTGCCCCAGTTGATCAACGCACAAGGCATGCTCTTTCCTTACAAAGTTTAGCTCGGCCCGGAGACTTGACATCTGATTTTCGAGCCGCTGACGTCGATCCCATTCTTGTGCCATTCCTTCTTTGATTCGAATGAACATTTCGTGATAAAGCACTGAAGACTGTGGAAAATTCAAATTAAAAATTGTCAGTACAGGTTTGGAACCGGAACATTGAGTATAGTTCAAAGTAAACAAGAAAGCGTACCCTGTTCGATGCCTGTTGAGCTTCGTTGAACAAGCAAGCCCAATCCACAGCATTCATTGCAGCCCGATCTTCTTCAGTCACCAAGCTGTGGAGATAGCTAGCTACGCCTACTGGTGGACCTAATGCTCGGGCATCCTCGGGGACAGTAAAGGTTATCACCCTCCTCCGTTCAGGGTTCGAGCTCGGTGCGGGGAATTTATCGACTAATTTAATACCAACCAATACTCCACTTGTCTCGGCTGGGGGACTCCTTCTGGGGACTTCAAGGCCAAAAGTATCAGCCGATGGCACCCCGTCAAAAAATTCTTCGAAGGTCCCTGCTGTGGCCGGCACCTTGCTCGGCGTGTGTATCCTAGCATCTTGGGCGTCTTTCAGAGTTGTCTCTGAGAAGGAGGGTGAATGTACCATCTCGGGGATGTCCGAGGATCTTTGTGCTGCTGCCTGCACATTGGCCCGGTCCCCGGTCCTTGCTCCCGTCTCAATATTCTCTCCTTGGGAGGCACCGGTTTCTTCCACGCTCGGCTCGGGGACTTCTCGAGGGGATTTGTCGTGTACAATTTTGGGGCTCTTTTCCCCCTTGGAGTCGTCACTCAGTTGGAGGGAAGGGTCAGTGACTGTGACCTTACGAGCTATCATTTTTCTCCTGCCTTTCTTCTTTTCGGGCTCAGCATGGTCGGGAGCCCTTTTTTTCTTTCTTCCTCCTTCCTTCTCCAATGTGGGAAGAGGACGAGGAGCTGCTCCATCGGTAAAAGCCGACCTCAGCTCGGCATCCTTCGAGAGACCTGCAAAATAAAGTTTCAAAAGATTAAGTGTTGAAGTTGATCGTTTTGGAAAATATGAATATCGATGAAGCTCACCATGGTTCTTGGCCTCCCAAAGATCTTTTGATATCTCTCTCCAGGCCCGCTCGGAATAGGACCTCTGGACCACGACCTTCCTGACCCACTCCTTCAAGTCCTCAATTGCGGCCGGTGCCTGGGAAACTGCTGCATATCATAATACATCAGTTAAACATTGAAGGATAGTAATAAGAGATCTTAAATAGAGAGGCGCTTACGTTTCATATTCCACTTCTCGGGGAACGGCATATTGTCGGCAGGGATCAGGTTGGAGGTTTTAATTCGGACTTATCGGCTCATCCAGCCCGATCCCTATCCTCGTCAATGCTCGAGAACGGAGCCTTGCTGGCCCGGCGAGCTAGTTTAATCAGCCCCCCTCGGAACATCCGGGGACTGTATAATCGAAGTAAATGGTCGATGGTAAAAGGGTGCCCCCCTTTGACCTTATCCACGAAAAAACGGAAAAGGTAAATTATACGCCACACAGAAGGGTGGACTTGACCTAGAGTGACATTATATCTCCTACAAAACTCGATAATTATAGGGTCTATGGGTCCTAATGTGAATGGATAAGTATATACACTAAGGTATCCCTCCACATGTGTGGTAATGGCTTTGTTCGGAGAAGGGATTATTACGTCCTTATCAGCCCAATGACACTCGGCCTTCACCCTTTCAAGATGTTTTTGGGTGATCGAGCTGATGTATTCCGAGACCGGTTCGCCTCGGCCAGGCACCGGGGAAGGCTTCTCGACTTTGAAGTCGGAGCCTATGAAGCACCCTACTGGTATGAAGGCCTTTAATGGAGGCTCCATGGATGGTTCCTCAGTACGGATGGGCTCAGCCTCTTCAACAGACTGGGCAGGGGAAGTTTGTTTCTGAGGAACTGATTTAGAAGTTTTGGCCATTGAAGTAGCATATGCGAGAAACAAAGGAGAAGAGAAGTTTTCTGGTGAAGAAGACTAGAAGTTTTTCTGGTGAAGGAGATTAGAAGAAGCAAATTGCTTAGCAGCGTAATGGTAAAGAAACTAATTCAAAGAGGGGAGGAAGTATTTATACTTTCCCAAAAAGCGGCGGTACAAAGCACAAGGTGATCAAACATTAAATGCACGCATTAAATGCACGCAGAAGGTACAAGGCTCTGCAGACAAGACAGGTAATGATTTCTTGTGTCGACGGTTGTGTGCGTCACAGCATTGCCATCACACATAGGGTCCTTTTGGGGATGAGTGATTTGATGACTCTGCCTTCGTGTCACGCTTAATAGAGATGTCGATTACTTAACCAAAGGGTTCAAAGAATGACGACTCATATCGTTTTTTGTCCTTATGACGACTCATATCGTTTTTTGTCCTTACTCTCCAATAAACGAGGGGACTATCTGTATTGGGTCGAATGTAATCGATTGCTCGAGAAGAGTCGGGCCCGGGTATAATGTAAGACCGGGTATGTAATCGATTGCTCGAGAAGAGTCGGGCCCGGGTATAATGTAAGACCGGGTTGCCTCGGTCCGAAGTCAGAAAGTAAAGCTCGGAGGCTGGAGCAACCGGAGCAGGGCGACCGATATTGACCGACCAAAAGCACATCTCGTAACAGAAGGTCAGTTTTAACCGGATATTTCGTGGATTCCTGATATCTCGCCAGGAGTAAATATCTTAACCGTTATAGACGTTAAGCCACCATTTTGGGATATTCCATCCCGTAATTGAAGGGATTTACCTTGTAATTAGACTTTTACCATGTATAGGGCTCTTTTATCTACCTATAATAAGGGCATTCGACCTTCATTGTAACACACAAGACTCATAAGAGAAATACTAGGAATCGCTACTGTTCATTGCTACTGTTCATCAATCTTTATCTACTTTTACCATCAACTACTCAATCGTTGTGGTTTGATTACTCCTTTTTTTTTTATAAATTATTTGCATTATATTTTACATTGTATCAAATTGATTCGCGCGTCCTTAGCACCACGAATAAATTCAATTGTTACTCGATTTTAAGGGTAAACAGTAGCCACTAGAAAACTATCTATCTAGCTTGAGTATTAATCAAGGAAGAAATAGAACGATCTTGAGAGTATCTATACAATTAATGTCTCAAGCTAGGCTCTACTCAATCGAGAGTTTATAGAAAGATGGGATGGTTTGAGGAAGAAATAGAACTTGAGAGTATTTATAGTTTCATATTAGGAGTTTGCATGAGACGAGATGAGAAAAAGAGAGCTCATTGCAAAACGGCCTGAAACAGTCAATCTAACCTAGTTGCCGTTGGAAAGGAATTGAATATATATCTATATATACAATTTTGCAAATTGAATGCCCTTTGATATTGCTATGTAATAAGCTGTGAGATCTATAATATGTTAATAATGCTTCTAAGTTCAAATATATTTTATCCATGGTCATAGATTGAAGTGGTAGTTCCATTACTAGAAAACAACAAAAAAGCGATCAAGAATTAGCGACCAACGTTGGTCTGTCAAAAAAAGCGACCAACATTGGTCGCCAAACTAGTAAAAAAAAAAAAAAAAAACTTAAAGAAATTAGCGACCAACGTTGGTCGCTAATTGGTCGCAATATTCGTCAACATGTTGACCGAACTGGTCAGACCAATATGGTCAAAGAAATTTCACAATTTACGACCAAAGTTGGTCGCTAAAGTGGACCCACGTTTATATGTTGCGACCAACGTTGGTCGCTATAAAACGGGTAACATTTGGGCAAGATTAGCGACCAACGTTAGTCACTTATATGGAAAATATAAATATATCCGATTTGCCATTTGCGACCAACGTTGGTCGCAAAATATAAAGTATAAATATTTGCGACCAACGTTGGTCGCTTATTAAGGGGTAAATTTAAGCGACCAACGTTGGTCGCTTATTTGGAAAATATAAATAAATCAGATTATCTTTTGGCGACCAACGTTGGTCGCTAATGTTAAAGTATATATATTGGCGATCACATTTGGTCGCTTTCATGTCAACATTTTGCCAAAATTAAACTCACTTTTGTATTTACTGCATGTCTAAATAATATAAATGTAAGCCGTTAACACTTTTGTAATACAAGGGATTAATATGCAGTTAAGTTGTACTACGGAGCGTGCGTGCGTATCCATATAACAT